>VSMD01103104.1:0-35462 GCA_008750895.1 Mirza zaza | reverse complement strand
AAAAAAAGAAAAAGAAAGAAACAAAAGAAAAAAGAAAACTACAGACCAATATTGCTCATGAACATAGATGCAAAAATACTAAAAAAAAATACTAGCAAATTGAATCAAACAGCACATCAATAGAATAATTCACCACAATCAAGTGGTGACCCAGAGATGCAAGGATAGTTCAACATATGCAAATCATTAAATGTTATTTACCGCATAAAAAGAATTAAAAACAAAATCCATATGATCATCTCAGTAGACACAGAAAAAGCATTCTATAAAATCCAATGTCCCTTCATGATAAAAACCCTTAACAAACTAGGCATAGAAGGAATATACCTCAAAATTACAAAAGCTATATATGACAAACCCATAGCCAACATCATACTGAATGGGGAAAAGTTGAAAGTAGTCCTCCAAAGAACTGGAACAAGACGGGTGGCAATGTCACCACTTCTGTTCAACATAGTATAGGAAGTACTAGCTAGAGCAATAAGGCAAGTGAAAGAAATAAAGGGCATCCAAATCAGGAAAGAGGAGGTCAAACTATCCCTGGTTTTTGATATGATCTATACCTAGAAAACCCTAAAGACTCAACTGAATATAAAAACATGAGTTTATTTCTGAGCTCTCAATTCTATTGCATTGGTCAATATGTCGATCCTTTTGCAAGTACCATACTGTCTTAATTATTGTAGCTTTGTAGTAACCTTTGAAATCAGGAAGTATGAGTCTTTCAAAACTATTCTTTTTAAATATTTTCTTAGCTCTTTCAGGGCCCTTGAGTTGCCATATGAAAATTAGTATCTAAGATCATGTATGATTCTGATAAGGATTGTATAAAATCTGTAGATAAATTTGGAAAATATTGCCATCTTTACAACATTGTCTTCCAATCGAGGAACACAGGGTATATTTCCAGTTATTTTGGCCTTACATTTCTTTCAACAATATTTTATAGTTTTCAGACCATAAGTTTTGCACTTTTGTTAAATATTATCTAAGAATTTTGTTCTTTTTGATGCTACGATGAAAGAAATTTTTCCTAGTTTTATATTCAGATTGTTCATTATGAGTGTAGAGAAGTATTAATATAATTATCTTTTGTATGTCAATCTTGTATCTTTTGACCTTGCTGAACTTGTTTTATTACTTCTATAATTTGTAGTATTTTTTTTAGATTCTTCATATATGGGATCTTAATTGATAGGTTTATTTTTGCTTTAAAATATGGATGCCTTTAATATACTTTTATTGCCTAATGGCCCAAACTAGAATCTTCAGGACTATGTTGAATAACAGTTGTGAGACTGGCCATTTTTGTCTTATTCCTAATCTTAGGGAGAAAAATTTCAGTTTTTCTGAAAAACAATTATGTGTAATTTTATCTGTGGGCTTTTTGTATAGCCCCTTTATTAGGTTAAGAAATATCCATTCGATTCCTAATTTGTTGAGTATTTTCATCATGATGATATGCTAGTACTTTTTATGCATATTAAAATGGTAATCAATCTTTATTTCTTCAAGTATTTTTTTAGCCTTGGCCACTTTCTCCTCTCCTTTTGGATTTGGATAATATAGATATTAGATCTTTTGTTACGGACACACAGGTTCCTGAGGTTCTCTTCATTTTTTTCAGTCTATATTATCTCACAGGTTCCTGAGGTTCTCTTCATTTGTTTTCAGTCTATATTTGCTCTGTTGTCCAAATTGGATAAATCCTATTATTCTCTTTGTAAGTTCACTGATTCTTTCCTTTGCTTTTACATTCTAGTTTTGCGCCTATCAACTCAGTTTTTATTTTAGTTTTTACATTTTTCATTTATGAAATTTCCATTTTTTCTTTTCTATATTTATTTTCTATGTCTTTTAGGAGATTTTCTATTACTTTGCTGAGTCTTTCTATTTTTTAATTTGTTTAAAATCAGTTTGTAATTGCTTCTGGAAGCATATCTATGATTGCTACTTTAAAATCATTCTCAAATAATTCAGTCTTCTCTATCATCTTGGTTTGGGCATCTATTTATTGTCTTTTATCATTCAATTTGAAATATTTCTGATTCTTGGTATGATATATTTTCTAATAAAACCTGGGTATTTTAGATATGGTGTTATGAGAATTTGTATCTTATGAAAACTTTCTGGTTTTACTTGCTTTCTCTGATATCACTTTGCTAGGGGATAGTGATGTGCTGTCTAGTTATTGCTAAATGGGAGTATAAAGGCAAGTTCTCCAGTAGGTTCTCTTTTGACACTTTATAATTTTAAGCATGGGTAAATATTCTGATGTCTCACATGGCCTTTACTGACACAACTGGGGTGAGAAGATATGTGGCATCATTACCTCAGGGTAATGGTTAAAGTCTTGGTTCTATTCTATACTAGATCTTCTCTGATACTACCTCAATGGGGAGGAACAAGGGTACCTCATTATTTCAGAGTAGAAGGGCAGTCCATGGTCCCCATATGGTATCCAATGATACCAAATTTGGGGCTAAAGAGGAAGGTGTCCCTTGTTACATTCCAGCAAGCATCAAAGTCCTGGCTTCCTACTAAGCCTTCTGTGATCGCAATCCAGTAGGGGTTTGGGGCATCTTATTGCAACTTGGTGAATATAGCAGTCTAGGCTCTCCATTCAGCTTTTCCAGGTGTGGGTAGGGATTTGCCAAAGTTTTTTTTTTTTTTTAGGAGTTGGATTGAAATAGAACAGTTATTGTCTAAAAATATTATTTTTTCTTTTTATATATTTAGGGGTACAAGTGTAGTTTTGTTACATGGATATATTGTGTAGTGACAAAGTCTTAGCTTTTAGTGTGCCCATCACCTGAATAGTGTAGATTGTACTGAATAGGTAATTTTTCTTCCCTTACCCTCCTCCACCCTCCCACAATTTAAACATTTTCTATCTTGATAATTGGTCCCTTTCCTCATCCTTTAACTAAAAAGAACAGATCACGGGAAAATTAATTTTTTTGGCACTTGTTCATATTTTTGGGCTGCCATCTTCTGTCCTAAACTTGGCTTATATGAGGTAAAAAAGAATACTCAGGGGACACACCGTCACACTGTCCCTTTAGTTCCAAGTTCCCTAGTCATTCTGCCGTCTTCTCTCTACCTTTCAGAATTTTCCTGTGTTTGGTTTTTTTATATAATATTCAGGAGTCATAGTTGTATTTATCAGGAAAAAATAAGGAAATGTATATCTAACACATCTTCCCAGAAGTAGAAGACTGCTGATCAACACTTTTAAAATACAGCTATTCAACCAGCTACACATTCATCTGACTTACTGTTACCCATCCCTCATTTAATCATATTAATGCATCGATGTGTGCATGCTTTCATTCAACTAATGATTATTGAGCTTCTACTATAAGCTAAAAACAAGTAAAGGAGGCAATATCTTTGCCTTGAAAGAGTTCATAATCTAGTGAGGGAAGACAAGGAACATTTTATTAAAATGTAGTTTCATATCAAAAAGATACACTCATATGTTTATTGCAGCACTATTCACAATAGTAAAGATATGGAATCAACCTAATGTCCATCAAAAGATGACTGGATAAAGAAAATATGGTATATATACATAGTGGAATAATATTCAACCATAAAAAAGAAGAAAATTATGTCTTTGCAGCAACATGGATTGAACCATTATCTTAAGTGAAACAACTCAGATACAGAAAGGCAAATGCCACATATTCTCATTTATAAGTGGGAGCTAAATAAGGTATATACATAGATATATGGTATGCAATGATAGACAATGGAAACTCAGAAGGGTAGGGAGTGGGGAAGGTAGATGATGAGAATTTACTTAATGGGTACAATGTATGTTATTCAGGTAATGGATACACTAAAAACCTTGACTTCACTACTATGCAATATATTCATGTAACAAAATTACACTTGTACCCCATAAATATATACACATTAAAAAAAGAAATACAAAAAATTTAGTTTCAAATGTTTAACAGCCTTGCAAAGTAGAGATATAATAAATAAAATGAGATACTCTGTTCATGTTTTGGTGAAATTTAGATATCTATCCCTTTAGTTTGTCCTTAATCTCTCAGTCTACCATTTCGCCAACCCTTTAAACAAAGGTAATTATATTAGCTTAACAAGATTTTTTTCTATTTAATCAAGGGTACTTTTTGTATTTACTGATATCTTGTTAAATGTCCACAAACTATCTTTTTAATAATTGAAAAAGTTGTAGGAAATCAATACCAAATTTCTTCTAGTATGTAATTAGGCAAATTTAAATTTTTCACATTTCTGGGGAAAAATGTGAATTAGAGCAACGTTTGTACCTCTCCATTCTTCTTATAATTCTCCTATTTTCTGTGATTTCTCAAAGATTAGTAACACAGGTTTCATGACTACATCTGAAAGTTTTTCTGTTTCTCTTGCATATAATTCATCTGGCCTGGAAGTCCAAAGAATTTAAAAAGCACATTAATGCTCTCTTTTTATTCTTTTTCATGTATTGGCTCTTATTTCATTCCAAACCATATTTATTCAGTGGGTTCCAATAGGAAGCTATTTATTCTTCTTATAAAGTTTGGGCACAATATAGGGTTGAATGATTATATTCCTCTCTGTCATCTGTTATTATGTCTCTAGTAAAGGGCTTCTCTTGTCCTGATTTTTATTCTTATATTTAACACAGTTATGAAAGCCCTTTTGTCCATCCTCAGCATTTTTATAGGTCTTTGCACATTCTATGTTTAACCTTTCTGACCATATTGTTATAGATTATTTTGTATCTGTCCTTGATTGTACATATTTTTTCTATCTTTGCACATGTCTCTGAAGAGAAATATGAACTCGTAAGAGATTTCCCAGTGCAGCCACATAGTTGCCTCTAAATTCCTCTGCTGTTCAAATTTTTTTTTTAATTTATCATTTTTCTTGAGCCCTTTTCTGTCTTATAGTCTCTAAGTTTTTATCTGGACTATCTGGACTAGATTTATGGAAATCTGATTTCTAAAGTCAAGAATATCTCTGAAGATCAAACCTCCCTGCCTTTGTCTATTTCCCCACTTATAGTGTATTTTGGAGCCAGTAGGTGCAGTAAAATATACAAGAACTTTTCTTTAGAGCAATGCTACCAAATGCCTGCTCAAGTAAATGAGCACTTTTCTTTCATCTTGTTCATATGGAGGGAACAAAAGTCTCATATGGTAACTTGTGGTGTGTAGATATGGGCATGTAATATCCACCCCTCACATTTATATAAACATGGAATATCTAAGGCAGATGTTTCTGTTTTCCGGCTAACAAGTATTTACATCAAGATATATAGGTGGCTCTGTGGCACAATAGATAACTCATTGGACTTCTAGAGACTGGAGGCATTCAAAGATACAATATTTCATTACCTGTTGGGTACAATGTATACTATGTAGGTGTTGGGTACACTAAAAGCCCAGACTTCACCACTGTACAATACATCCATGTGACAAAACCCCACTTATACTTCCTAAATCTATTGAAATTAAAAATTAAAATTAAAAAATATATGATATTTTCCCTAATTTATTTATGCTGACATTAATCAACACTTGGCTATAAAATGGTCACATGAGGCAAGAGCAAAAGGGAATCAGAGAACAATCATAAAAGCATTTCATATTTTACCAATATGCTTTTACCACAAACTATTAAGAAAAATATAAAATAAAGTCCATAACACACACACAAATCTGTGTCACCAAAAAATAAATGTCCACATCACAGCCTAGTGTTGTAGATCTCAAACATTTTTCATTTTAAAATCCTACTTTGTACAAAGTAGCACAACAATACTTCCATAAGGCATTTTGGAAAAAATAAACCCAAAATATCCATTTTAACATTCATATATACTTATCAATATTATTATATCCATAAATATTTAAGGTTCATGTATAAACCACCACACATAATCTCTCTAATGTTTTTTGGTCATAAAAAGTAAGAGTAAAGATCTTTACTCAGTTCATCCAATCCTTGCTGTCAATGTATCCTGAATTTTTCTAAAATTTGTATATCCTGGTATTTTAAATTGATTACAAAAATCAGTGTTGTACCAGATCATAAACTGCTCATCCAATGTAAAGGAAACCATTGTGGTTGCTGAGATAACAAATGTCTTTACTTGGATGTCCCTTTATTTCAAAAATAGTGTCAATTCGTTATTATTATCACCATCCTGAAATTGATATTTGCAATATAGGCAGATCATTGAGTTTTCAGACGGTTGGAGAACATTATATTTTATTAGACCCATTTTTAAAATGGGAAATTTTACCATGCTGCTCATTAGGAACATAAAGATAACATCCTGAATTTCAAATTTCAAACATATTACTAAAGATGTAACTTTTGGTGACAGAGAGGTCACAATTTAGAGTTATTTAAAGAATTATAGTTCACATGTTATTGTCAATAAAGTAGAAAACTATGGATCTATTGTTATTATTTAGTTTTTAAAAGGTTTGCTGACTTATTGTATAAGAACTATTCCCTCCGGCCCTACTCAAATGAATTATATAGCAACACTTGGTTACTTTTATCCTATCATGTAAGTTTTTGAAAACACATGGAATATTAAACTTCATTATTGACTTCTACTGATATACTGCTTTGAAATATATTGTTAACATACAGATTGAGTTATGTAATTTAGAATTTTAGCTAAAAGAGAAATTTGGGTTTTGGTCAGCAATAGATGAGATATAGATGCCCCTCTGGCTAAAGTAGAGTAGATGATACCTTAATAGAATGTGGTGGGAAGAGGCTGAGGAGACCAAGGATGAGAAGAGTGCAAGTAAACACTTCAAACTTAATCTGAATTATGATTTTGCTTGAAATCCTTTCCATTCTATATAAAATAAGTAGATGGAGTAGAGGGGAGATAGTGAGATAATTTCCTTGGCTGTAACTTATAGCTTTAAGACTATAACTCAACTTTTATACAGCATGTCATCTGGAGTTTGATGGTTTATGCCATCCTAGTGCCTAATATTATTTGAAAACAAAAGCAAAACAGTAATGGAAAGCTTTCTAATG
This sequence comes from Mirza zaza, assembly GCA_008750895.1. NCBI lineage: Eukaryota > Metazoa > Chordata > Mammalia > Primates > Cheirogaleidae > Mirza > Mirza zaza. Next base: position 28,415 of record VSMD01103104.1, on the reverse strand, counting down.
AATTTAAAAGGGTAAAATCTATCTTCTTCCCAAAATGAAGGCTCATTGACAACAAGGAACCTGTCTTTTTTGGCTCTTCTACCTCATTACTTATCACTGTGCTAGATGCATGAGGAATAAATAACTTCATTTTATCTCTGATTGCCTCAATGCCCTATTTGTTATTTTTCCTCTTCCTTCTTTTCTTCATTTTCTGTTAGTAAAATCTCCAAGAGAGGTGCCACAGGAAGTCTCCACAGGATTTACATCTTAAGAAAAACACACTGTTTAGATTTCTAATCTCAGACCTTAAAAGTCTGTTGAAAAATAGAAGAAAAACTTGACAAGAAATTTTAAGAAAAGGCTGATGTGAAATTGGAATATGAATAGTGAAACCGGGTCAATATAATATAGTCAAATGGCAAAATGAATTCCCCAAATACAATCATGTTCAAAAATAAGTTTGTGGGAGATAGAGTTTTACAGTAAAGTAGCAGAAAGAAAGAAAAGGAATAAAAGCTCTGTCAAGTAATTGCTTGCTTAGGATCATTGCAAAAGGCCTAAGATTTATAGTGCTAAGTAGAAAAAATAAAAAGGAAATGGAAAAAAAAGAATAAATATAGCTACTTACAGGCAATTTACTGTATAATGTTTTAAAAACTCTCAAAGGTAAGTTAAAAAGAACTAGTTAATATTTATTTGATTCTACTATCATAAAGTACAATTAATCTTAAATTTTAATACATAATAAATAGATGATATTTTCAATGATTAGAGAGAATACATAGGGAACTGAATCAAAAGAGTCCTGAGCATATATCTACTGCTGGTTCTCTGTAAAAATCCAACTTAAAGAAAAATATTTAATGAGAATTATCCCTAGCATCTCAGGAGGAAAGAAATTATGAAATTATAAATATAATCAACAGACTAGAAATTTTAAAGAATTTCAGGAATTAGATTAGCAGAGATACAGGTATAAGTAAAGCTTCAGCCTAAAATAAGTATGATCTATTGCAGAGTTGAAAACAGTTCTTTCCTAACAAATCCTCAGATATGCTTAAAGCTCAAGTCAACAAATATTAATACAAAGAGCAATAAATAAGGCTACCATTAAGATAATTAATTAACAAAGTTCATGTGAAAGAGTTGAATTTGCTAGAACCCCCACTCCCAACCTGCATACGATATGATCTGTTCCTGGAATAAACCTATATAATATTTTTTCTCATTAACCAGTTATTTTTCTTAAAAAATATTTAAGAAATATATGTACATAGTTTTAAAAAGGCAAAGTACCACAGGCCTCATAAAGAAAAATGATAGTCAACTGCCCACAGCACTTCCTAACACTCAGGGGTGACTACACTAAACTCTGTTAACTATTTTAACTCTATTAAAGTACTTTTAAAATTACTTTTACGTATTGATTTTTGAAAAAATTTAGACATTGTAGGCTGCCTTTCAACTTCAGAATATTAATATTTACCATGAATTCAGCAATACACACTACTAATACTTCATCTTCACAATATGGACATATCATCATTTGTTAAATCAACATTCATTTTTTAAATTATTATAGATATATAAAATATTCAAGCTGAATCAAGCAGTGCACCATAAATACATTTTCTTTTTTGTACAGTTATATATTTTTCCTAGAGTTAATAGTTGTTTCAATATTTATTTGCTTGCTTAGTTTTCTTTATAGCTATCATTAACTTATGTCCAAAGTACTTGACAGAACTCTATAGCTCTTCTCAATATGGTCACACACTTGTGATAATTTTTTTTTTCTTGGAAACATTATTCTTTTTTGAATTTTTTCAGATCAATGGCATTTAAATATAATGTAGTTTTCAAGACTTTCAAAGATTTGAAGTTTTTGGAAATAGGACCATCATAGGTGGCAAGGATACAAAACATTATTCTTGAATATTTTCATTCTCCTACTTTAATCAGAATTGATTCTTTCTAGTGCTACTACACAGTTGTGATCTGGGGAGCACTAGCCACCATCATCCAGAGAAAACTATTTACTTCTCTATATGTTAAATAATCCATTCCCAAGATATAGGATTTTTTTTCTTGGTTTACTGCTGCCTGAAATTGTCTCTGCTCCCTTCCTTGCTAAAATATTTTTAAGATTACAGTTAGTTTTGTTATCTGAATTATAAAATAGAAGCTTTCTTCAAAAACCTAATAACACCTGTTCAGTCATATTTAAGACCAAGACAGGTATGAAAAGGCTGATTGGAAACTCAGTATGCGAGGGTGGGCTTTTCTGACTAGTGGATCTCCCATTGAAAGATTGAGTGGGGTCATAGTGATATCATAAGGTTATCCTATAATAATAGGGTATGAAAGTTTTCTGAGGGCTATTCAGGTTTCCCAATCAAGCAGTGCACCATAAATACATTTTCTTTTTTGTACAGTTATATATTTTTATACTTTTATACTTTTATACAGTTTTATATTTTAATACTTCAACCAGCTGCTTTGATGAGGGTGAGTTATAGTCACTGGACTTTAGATATTTGGGAAATAAGTAGAGGGTGGTGTAGGGGGTCTTAGAATTAATTATGTAGAGTTTCATATAATTCTCATTCCTATTCTCTGTTGTGCCTGGAATTTTGCAGAGGAAAGAATCATTTTTAATTTTACCAGATAGCAAAATTCCCATATTTTACAAGAAGTGGTGGTATGATGCCCAACCCTAAATGTTGATTGAGAAAGGGGTCCTACTGTCTCAGCATTCCTTATACAGACTAAACTACTTCTCTTGATTTTAGAACCATTTTCCTCATACCTTCAAAGTTACCTATGCTTTCAATATTTGGATTTGTTGAGATTTCAGAGTGAAAATTGGTTTGCTTCATGTGATGCTCCTCCCAGATCCCCACTTCTATAGGCACTTAGAGTAAAGAAAAATAGAAACCTAAGTCAATTATCACTTGTTAATCTACTTTCCATCTTTCCAAACCTATATTAACATCTTTTTTCTGCTTTCATCACCTCTCTTTTGATCCTAGTGGCTTTTTAACTTTTTAAAAATTTTCATTAACATTTTAGGGAGATCTCAGGGGAGAAGATATGATAAAGACATTCTGAGTGAAGTCTCATAACTACTTTTTAAGTAATGGGCTTCTAGCATTAGTAATGAACCTAAAAGAGATTAAGAATGGAACTTGAGATAACCCTGAAAAGGAGAACAAAAAGAAAAAGTACCTGATTCTAGCATTTTCCATCAAGATAAACCCTAAATTGAATGTGTAAAATCAAAGTTCTGACTCAAAATATTCCCAGAATGAATGGTGGACCTGGAGAAGAACAAAAATTCTTTAGGAAAGGAAAGAAAATGTCTATTCAAACAAAAATCTGTGAATACATTCCATGCAGACAAATGTCCAAGTCATTTCCTTCAATCATCTAAGATAGACATCAAAATCAAAGTCTATGTTCTTAAACAGTGGACCAGGTTTCACATTTAGGCTAAGTAGGCTGAAAGCTCTGTTTAGAGCGTCAATAAAATACATGAAGAAAAACGAATCACTAAATTTTAAAAGTAACTCTCAGGCAATAAAGTTAATTAAAGAAATAGAATAAAATGTTAAAGAATAATAACCACTGTAATTAGAATGGTTTGAGACATAGGACATAATATGCTTCAAAGAGAAATAACTTCACTGTTAAATAAATAAATAAAAGTTCTTGAAAATAAGCTAAAATAATTAATGATTAAACATAATGAATGAACATAAGTATATAAAAAACTATAGGATGACACTAAAGCAGCACTTAGGCAAAAATTTATACTATGAAGTGCCTATATCAGAAAAGAAGTCTCAAATCAATTAACTCAGTTTTCACTATGATAAATAAGAAAAATAAAAGCAACTTACAGCTAAAGTAAGAGAGAAAAGGAAATAACAAAGAATAGTATGAAAGTAATGAAAGAAAAAACAATAAATAAAAAAAACCTAAATTAATGTCTTTTAAGATCAACAAGATTGACAAACTTATAGCAAGAATGATTAAAAGGAAAAAAGAGAGAAGACATAAACTTTCAGTATCAAGAATAAGAAAAACATTTATAAATATTCTAGGTATTAAATGGAAAATGACATTTTATGAACAACTTTATCCCAGAAAACTTGAAATTTAGATTGAATAAATTCATTGAAAGATGAAAACTACCAAAAATCACTCAGAAAGAATTAGATAACCTTAATAGTCTTATATCTATTTTTTAATTGATTTTATAATTAAAAACCTTCACCGTCTGGGGGATGGTTATGCTGGAGACTCAGACTTGTGGGGGGAGGGGGGGAAAGGGCAGTTATTGAAACCTTAAAATCTGTATCCCCATCATATGCCGAAATAAAAAAAAAATAATTATAAAAAAAAAAAAAAAAAAACCTTCCCACAAAAAAGGCCCAGATGACTTCAGTACTGAATTCCACCAAACATTTAAGGAAGAGATAATACTAATTTTACACAAACTCTCCTAGAAAATTAAAAAGCAGTAAATAGTTCCCAACTCATTACATGAGGCTTACATTGCATTGATAGCTAAATCAGATAAATACATTATAAGAAAAGAAATATATAGACCAATATCCCTCAGGAACATAGATAAAAAATTTTTAAAAATTATAGCAAATTAAATTCAGCAATATATTAAAGGATCACACATTATGACCACAGAAGTCTTATCCTAGGATGGTTTAACATCCAAAAATCAATTAATGGAATAAATCATATTTTGAAATTATGTCTAAAAAGCCATAGAATCATTTAAGTAGATGAAGTAAAAAGATTTGGCAAAATTCAACATCCATTTCTGTTATAAATTCTCACAAAACTAAGAATATGAGGGAACTTCTTCATCCTGTTAAAAGAAACCTATGAAAACTTTAAAGTTAACATTATATTTAATGGTAAAAGATGGAAATTTTGTCAGGATCAAGTCAGGATCAAGATATGGATGTCTTCTTTCACCACTTCTACTCAAAATTGCAGTGGAGGTTCTAGTTAGGGCAATCAGGCAAGAAAAATAACTGAAGGCATCCAGTTTGAAAAGAAAGAAATAAACCTGTCTTTATTTATAGTCAAAATGATCCTATATTGAGAAAATTGTATGGAGTTTACAAAAGGCAGCTAAAACTAATAAATGAGTTTACCAAGGTGGTAGGATATAATATCGATGTACAGAAAGCAATTACATTTCTATATGTTAGCAACAAACATTAGGAGATTGAAAAAGTCTTAAGTATCACATACAATGGCATCAAAAAATTTAAAAAAAAAATACTTAGAGATGCCTGTGAAGAAAAGGTGTGCAGAACTTCTAAACTGAAAATTGCAAAACATTGCAGAGGAAAATTAAAGAAGATCTAAATAAATGGAGAGATATACACTGGCCATGTGTCAAACAGCTCAATATTGTTAAAATGGTCATTCTCCTCAAATTGATCTGTAAGTTCAACACACTATCAAAATACTGGCACATTTTTTTTTTACAAATTGACAAGCTGTTTCTAAACATTTATATGAAAATGCAAACAACCTAGGATAGCCAAAACATCTTTGAAAAAGAAAACAAAGTTGGAAGATTAATAATTTCTATTGTAAAACTTACAAAGTCTACTGTAATCAAAGTGTTGTGGTATTGGCATCAAGGTAGACAAATAGATGAATGGAATAGAATGGAGTGCAGAAATGTATTCACACATATATGAACTAATATTTTTGACAATGATAGAAAATAAATTCAGAGGAGAAAGGATAGCTTTTTTAGTAAATTATGCTGGAACAATTGTATACATATAACAAAAAACTAATTTTTATTCATAACTTATGCCATATACAATAATTACTTGAAAATGGATAGTAGGCATAAATGTAAAACCATAAACTATAATTTCTAGAATAAAACAAAAATCTTTGTATTCTTTTGTTAGAAAAATATTTCTTTGCTATGAACCCAAAGACACAACACAAAAAGAAATGATAAATTGAACTTCATAAAAATTTAAAACTTACATTCTTTCAAAGATGATGACAAGAGAATGTAATAACAATGTAATGTAATGTAGCAGACTGGGAGAAAATATTTTCAAAGCACATATTTAATAAAGGACTTGTGTCTAGACTATATGAAGACCTCTCAAAAATTTAAGAAAATATATAGCCTAATTAATAACATGAGCAAAAGATTTGCACAGACACTTCACCAAAGAAGATATTTGTATTGCACATAAGCACATGAAACTGTGTCAAACACCATCAGGCAAATGGCAAATAAAGTACAATAAAGAATTCTTGAAGAAGAGCCCCTAAGTAATCACCACAGCAACAAAAATAAACAAATGGGATCTGATCAAATTGAAAAGCTTCTCAACAGCCAAGGAAACTATCATTAGAGCAAATGGACAACCTACAGAATTGGAGAAAATATTTGCTCTCTACACTCCCGATAAAGGTCTCATAACAAGAATCTATCTAGAACTCAAAAGAATTAACAAGAAAAAAATCAAACAACCCCATCAAGAAATGGGCATCATAAATGAACATAAAATTTTCCAAAAAAAAACCAGAATAATGGCCAGCAAACATTAAAAAAATGCTCAACATCTCTAATCATTAGAGAAATGCAAATCAAAACCACAATGAGATATCACCTAACCCCAGTGAGATTGGCCTGTATCAAGACATCCCAAAACAACAAATGCTGTCGAGGAGGTGGAGAGATAGGAACACTCTTACACTGCTGGTGGGACTGCAAATTAGTACAAACTTTGTGGAAAAGAATTTGGAGATACCTCAAAAAGCTAAAAATAGAAATACCATTCAATCCAGCAATGGCACTATTAGGTGTCTACCCAAAAGAGCCTAAGACATTAGATAATAAAGACATCTGCACCCAAATGTTTATGGCAGCACAATTCACTATTGTAAGGATGTGGAAACAACCCAAGTGCCCATCAATTCATGAGTGGATTATTAAAATTTGGTATATGTATACCATGGAATATTACTCAATTATAAGAAATGATAGTGAACTAGCACCGCTTATATTATCCTGGATTGAGCTTAAGTCCATTATCCAAAGTGAGGTAACACAAGATTGGAAAAATGAGTTCCACATGTACTCAGCATCAAATTGATACTGATTAACACTATGGTGCTCAAATGGTGGTGGTGTTCACCAGGGATTAGGGGGTTGAGGGGGTAGTCCCACATCTGAGGGATGTGGTGAGCATTGTGGAAGGGAAGGGCATACCTCTAACCCTTGCTAGGGAGAGGCAAAGATATAAAATGCAATCAAAATGTTTGTACTCTCATATTTTCTTGAAATAAAAAACAGTACAATAAAAAAACTACGTATCTATTAGAATGGCTTAAATTTAAAAAACTGACCATCCAAGTGTTTGTTTTCAATGATGTGGTGCAACTGGAACTCTCATACGCTGCTGGTGAGAATGTAAAATGTCACAGCAACTTTGGAAAACAGTTTGACAGTATTCTAAAAAGTTAAACACATGCCTACCATATGATCTAGTCACTTTACTCCTACATATTTATCCAAGAGAAATTATATCATATGTCTATACAAAGACTTGTACATGAGTGCTACTACCAGCTTTATTTATAGTAATCCAAACTGGGAAACAAACTAAATATCAATCAACGGGCAAACAGATAAAGTGTTGTATATCCATAAAATGTATACTACTCAGAAATAAAAGGAATGAGCTCTTTATACATGCATGTACATGGATGAATCTGAAAATAATTATTGAGTGAAAATTCTGATAAAAGAGTACATACTTATTATTTAATTTACATAAAATTTTAGAAAATACAAAGTAATCTATAATGACAGAAAACAAATCTGTGGATACTTGTGGACACAAGGGAGGAATTACCAAGGGGTATGAGGAAACTTTTGTGGGTCATAGATATATTTTATGGATATATACCTTGATTGTTATGATGGTTTTATGGGTGCACATGTAGGTCAAAACTTATTAAATTGTATTCTTCAAATATGTACAATTTATTTTATGCTAGAGGCATCAGGGCTCACATTTATCTCTATCCTAATTAGCAAAAAAGTGAGTCTGATTCTCATATAGTTCAAACATACATCCCCAGAATTGATACCAATCTGCCCTGATGGGCATGATTCATGCCATGTCTTTATACTGGAACCAATTATACTAGCTTGTGAATAGAATATATGACTATGTCAATTAGAGCCTATCTTGAAAGCATGAAATGAGGTTGATGCAGCCAAATCACATGGTTAGAAAATTCTGGGTACTGTTAAGATTGGAGAAGGAGGTAATGAATCCTGGGTTAAAAAATGATTTTTAATGATTTAGGGTCTTTAAAATCTCAGAATTCCTCATAAAATTATTTTTAAGAGCTGTATCTTTTGATCTAGTCAGTATGTGTTGAGTTCCTGCTTATTTATCAGGTAATGTGATAGGCACTAGGATATAGCAGTGGTAACAATCAAGATCCTTGCCTTCATGAAACTCACATTCTGGTGTGGGAGATAGAGCATAATAATTCCACAAATATATATCTTTAAGTAGTGATAATGGCTACCCTGCCATTATATATTTCTACATTTGATGCAAAGATCTAAATGAAGACACGAAGTGATTCATGTGATGGTCTTGGGGAACAGCATTCCAGACATACATAACAACAAATCCAAAAGCCAGTAAATATAAGTGAACTCGGTTGTTTGAGGAAGGCAAGGAAATCATTGCGAGTGATGAGACATGAACCTGGAGAAGAGTAGTCACATATGAGGCTCGAGTGATATCAGGTGATATATCAGGTTGAGCCTTAAAGGCTGTGAAAACAAGAGTGAATTTTATTCTAACTGTGACTAGAAGTCACTGGAGCATTTGAGGAAAAGTGTAATATTATACAATCTGATTTTACTTTAAAACAAAGATTGCTTAGACTGTAGGAGGACAGGAAAGGAAGCAGGAAGATTAGTTATGATACATTGTTATAACCCAAAGCAGAGAGATTATGGTGGCTTATACTAGGATGAGAGAAGTGAAGGTGAAAATTAATTGGATTTGGAATATGTTTTAAAGTTGGAGAAGACATGATTTTCTGATAAATACAGTGTACATAAGAAAGAAAGAAATCAAGTGTAACTGCCAGCTTTTGGCCTGACCAACTGGGTGAATTGTGGTGCTATTTACTGAAACAACAAATATTGAGATAGGAATAGGTTAAGAGGCAATCAAGAGTAATGTTTTGGCCATGATAAGTATGTGATGATGGTTAAATATTCAACAAAAGATACTGAGTAGGCAGTTGAAATAAGTCTGGAACTCAGGGTGGAAATCAGGATACATACAGAGTGCATCCCTAGGAGAAGAATTCTTGGGGACTAGGAGGATGTAGCAGTGAACGAAAGAAACAAAAAGCAAATTTTCATTTTATATTCTAGTGAAAATAGCCAATAGGACTACATTAATTAAAAAGTTTCTGCACAGCAAATGAAATAATCAAAATGTCAAAGGTAACCTTTGGAATGGGAGAAATTATTTGCAAATCATATATCTATCTGATCAGGGGTTAATATCCACAATATATAAGAAACTCTTATAGCACAACTTTAAAAGCCTGATTTAAAAACGGGCATAGGACTTGAATAGACATTTCTCCAAAGAAGACATATAAATGGAAAACAGTTATATGAAAATGTGCTCAAAATTATTAATGATCACGTAAATATAAACCAAAACTACAATGAGATATCACTTCATAATTGTTAGGATGGAGTCCAATGTTTATATGATACCACATGATTTTTAAATTTCATTGAGGTATAATTGGTATTCAAAATCTGTACATATTTAGTGTATACAATTTGATGGGTATGAACATATGCATACAGTGATGAAACCATCACCACCATCAAGGTAATAAATATATCTACCCCTTCCGAAGGTTTCCTCCTACCTTCCTCCCTTTTTTGTAGTAAGAACACTTTACCTGAGATTCACTTTCTTAAAATTTTCAGTCTACAATATGATATTGTTACCTGTGAGTATTATGTTGTAAGGCAGATCTCTAGAACTTATTCATCTTGCATAACTGAAAATTCATACTCACCCCATTCACCCCTACCCCCAGCCTCTGACAACCACTGTTCTACTCTCTGCTTCTGTGGATTTGACTATTTTAGATATTTCATATAAGCAGAATCATGTAGCATGAATTCTTTTGTATCTGGCATATTTCTCTTGGCATAATGTCCTCTAGACTCATCTATGCTGTCTCATATGGCAGGATTTCCTTTTTAAAGGCTTAATAATATTCCATTTTCTGTATGTACTACATTTCCTTTACCTATTTTTCTGTGGATGGACATTTAAATTGTTTCTATATCTTAAATATTGTGAATAATGTTGCCATGAGGACTCTGAGATTTTGATATCAATTCTTTGGGAAATATAACTGAAGTAGGATTGCTGGATCACATGATAGTTCTATTTTTAATTTTTTGAGAAACCTGCATATCGTTTTCCATAGCAGCTGTACCATTTTACATTCCTACCAAGTTTACAAGGGTTCCAACTTCTCCACATCCCCACCAACACTTATCTTTCTTTTTAAATAGTAGCCATCCTAACCATTATGAGGTGATATCTCATTGTAGTTTTGATTTGTATTTACATGATGATTAGTGATATTGAGTACATTTGCATATAACTATTTTCCATTTGTATATCTTCTTTGGAGAAATGTCTATTCAAGTCATTTGCCCATTTTTCTTTTATTAGCTTTCACAAGTTACATGTTTGTTTTATTTATATTTTATAGATTTAGGGGTACAAGCGCAGTTTTATTACATGGATATAGTGAGTGCATAGTTGTGAAATATGGGCTTATACTGTAACCATCACCTGAACAGTAGTGTACATTGTACTCATTAAGTAATTTTTTATCCATCACCCCCCCCTTCCATACCTCACCCTCTCACCCTTCCGAGTCTCCAGTGCTTGTTATTCCATACTCTATGTCCATGTGTACCCATTGTTTAGTTCCCACTTATAAGTGATAACATGTGGTGTTTGACTTTCTGTGTCTAAGCTATTTCACTTAAGATAATGGCCCCCAGTTCCATCCATGTTGCTGCAAAAGACATCATTTCATTCCTTTTTATGGCCGAGTAGTATTCTATGGTATATATGTTTGTGTGTGTGTGTGTGTGTGTATATATATATATATATATATATATATATATTGATGGTTTATCCATCAATGGAAACTTAACTTGATTACATATCTTTGCTATTGTGAATAGTGATGCAATGAATATATGAGTGCAGGTGTCTTTTGATATAAAGATTTCTTTTCCTTTGGTTAGATACCCAATAGTGGGATTGCTGGATCAAACATTAGTTCTATTATTAATTCTTTGAGAAATATCCATACTGTTTTTATAGCAGTTGTAGTAATTTACATCCCCACCAATGGTGTATAAGTGTTCCTTTTCTCTGCAACCTCATCAACATCTGTTATTAGAGCGAATAGACAGCCTACAGAACAGGAGGAAATATTTGCTCTCTACACATCTGATAAAGGGCTGATAACAAGAGTCTATCTAGAATTTAAAAACATCAACAAGAAAAAATCAAACAACCCCATCAATAAATGGGCAAAGGACATGAACAGAAACTTTTCAAAAGAAGATAGAATAATAGCCAGCAAACATATTTAAAAAGCTCAACATCTCTAATCATTAGAGAAATGCAAAACCACAGTAAGATATCACCTAACCCCAGTGAGATTGGCCTTTATCAAAAAATCCCCAAACAACAAATGCTGGCAAGGATGTGGAGAGACAGAGACTGCTGGTGGGACTGCAAATTAGTGCAACCTTTGTGGAAAAGAATTTGGAGATACCTCAAAGAGCTAAAAATAGAAATACCACTCGATTCAGCAATGACACTATTAGGCATCTACCCCAAAGAGTAAAAGACATTCTATAATAAAGACATCTGCACTGGGATGCTTATGGCAGCACAATTCACTATTGCAAGGATGTGGAAACACTCCAAGTGTCCGTAAATTCATGAGTGGATTATTAAAATTTGGTATATGTATACAATGGAATATTACTCAGTTATAAGAAATGACAGTGATCTAGCACCTCTTATATTTTCCTGGATAGAGCTTGAGCTGGTCTTCCAAGGTGAGGTATCACAAGATAGGTAGAATAGGCTCCACATGTACTCGCCATCAAATTGGCACTAGCTGATCAACACTATGGTGCTTACATGGTAGTAATATTCTCCAGGGATTAGGGGGTTGGGAAGATAAACTCACAACTATATGGACATCGTAAACTTTGTAGAGGGCAAGGGCATACCTCTAATCCCTGCTTGGGTGAGGCAAAGTCATAAAATGTAACCAAAATGTTTGTAACCTCATAATATCCTTTGCCCATTTTTTAACTGGGTTTTTAAGTTGAGTTATAGAAGTTCCTTATATATTGTAGATATTAACTCCTTATCAGATACATGATTTGCAAATATTTTCTCTCATTCCAAAGATTACTTTTGATTCTGTTAATTATTTCATTTGCTGTGCAGAAACTTTTTAGTTAATGTTGTGCTACTTGCCAATTTTTGCCTTTATTGCCTATGCTTTTGCTGTCATATCCAAGAAATCATTGCAAAGACCACTGCCAAGAAGCTTTTCCTCCTATGGTTTATTCCATGAGTTTTACATTTTCAGGTCTTATGTTTAAGTCTTCAATCCATTTTGAGTTGGTTTGGAGTATAGTGTAAGATAAGAGTTCAATATTTTTATGATACTCACCATGTGTCAGGTACCATTCCAAGTTATTTCCATATTAATAAAATTTAATATTCATGAAATCCTGTGACATAAGTATTACGATTCATTTTCCAAATGAGGAACTATGGAACAGTATAGTTAAGAGACTTGCCAAATGTCACACTGCTAGTAGGTGATAGAGTGGAATTTGAATTGAGTCTGTTCCTAGAGTCTACATTCTAGGCCACCATATTATACTGTCTATCTGTCTTAGTCCATTCAGGCTGCTCCAACAAAATACTGTAAACGGGGTAGCTTACTAACAACAGAAATTTATTTCTCACAGATCTGGGAGCTGGGACGTCCATGATTAAGGCATCAACATGTTCCATATCCTGTGAAGGTTCTCTCTCTGCCTCATAAATAGCACCTTCTTGCTGTGTCCTCACATCATGGAAGGGACAAAGAAGTTCCTTAGGCCTATTGTATAAATGCACTAATACCATTCATCAAGGCTCCACCCTCATTACCTTATTATCACCCTAAATTTCCCACCTCCTCCTATCATAACCTTGAAGATTAGGATTTTAACATATGAATTTGAGGATAAGGTACACAATTATTCAGACCATAACACTGTTCCATTCAAAAGAGCAATAATTTATATATAAAATAAATGCAGATGTATAGATATAAGGATATTGTTTTATGTGACGGAGGAATATATCATGTGTCCAGAAGAGGGCATGGAGGGAGAGTAAAGAAATTCACAGGTAATTATGCAGCAGATGCATGCAAATTAGCATATTTATTCAACCCCTGTGACAACCCTAAATGTGAGATTATATTATTCTCATTTTCACATAGAAGACCTACAGGTTGAAGGGTTGAATGGAGATTCACTCACAGGGCATAAATAAGAGGCCTTAAAACTTATAGTTATAACCTAACTGTAAAGTAAATGATGGCATATTATGCATAATAAGTAAATATGGTTCAAACGATGTGACTAAGAAGGCATAAAATTGTTTACCTTAACAACTACACCTCACTTGATGCACAAATGAGAGATTACTAAAGAGTAACTTATTATTTTCAAATTAAATCACAGTGTTTCTTTCTATTTTCATAACACTAATTTTATGCAGAACAAAATCTTAAATACATGCATTAATGTAAAGAAAGTAAATGGAAGGAGGACTTTCAGCATGACTAACTTCAACTTCCCTCTCTGTCATTAGAATTGCTATGGTAATTTAACATTAAAAAAACACTGACTTTGGTGGACAATTTGTCATTTACATTTGCTTACAATATTCATCCTGATTATACAGGTTTATCTTTGTTTATGCCTATATTATTTTAATATGAAGAGAAAAATGCTCCTGATAACTTAGTTTTCTCTGCATCTGAATTTACCTTTCCCAGAGCATTTGATTTGAAATATATTTAGAAATACAGTGTGGTTATATACCAGAAAGATTCCATATTTGAGTTCTTTTTTTCACATTCTATAAACAATTTCAAATATATACAGCCAAATTTAAAAATGTATATCAGGTATGGCTTTATCATCAATATGATAAAATACATTAATAGTATTTAATTAATCCACATTTGGTTGGAATCCCCAACAATCATTCAGGGTTTTAAACTAATAAGAATCTTGTGATTTTATAAGTTTACAACATCAGAGTCAATCCAGAAGCTTCATTTGCAGTAATATTTATTTGACTTCTTCTTTTAAGATAGAAACAATAAGTTCTCTGTGTGTATATGTTTTAAAAGTTATACTCTACTTAAGTTACCACTATATTTTTTATTTTATTTTTCTCAACTTCAGTGATATAAACTTTATATATAATAAAATGCTCACAAATGAATACACTCATTTAACTACCACAATCAAAATATAAAGCATTTCGTTCACAAATAGTTAATGGCCTCCTGCAAACCTACAAGTCATCTTTGACTCTTCTTTCTCACATCCCACAAGAAGTCCAACTATGAATTACGTTTGCCTTGTATTTTAGTATATTTATGAACTAACTATTCTCACCACCTTCGTAACTATCCGGGTCCAAACCACCATCATCTTTTTTCTGGACTAATGCAACAGCTTCTAAAATCATCTCTGCTTCTACTCTTGCTCAGCCATCAATTTATTCTCTATGCAGTAGCCAGAGTAAGCCTTGTAAAATATATGTCAGATCATGAGTTCAACACCTTTAATGGCTCCTCAATCCTATAAAATAATCTATATATAATAATACCTTACACAGTCTTTTTCCTATGCTACCATTCTAACTTCACTTCCTACCACTCATCCTTGTTTTACTTCATTCCAGCCATATTACCTCCCTATTGTTACTTGAACATGCCAAGCATGCACCTGCTTCAGGGTATCTGCACTGGTTGTTACTCTGCCTGACTTTCTGGTTTGCTCATTTCTTCAGATGTCAGCTCAAATACTTTCTTAGCATGGTAGTAATCTTTGACTACCCTCTATAAAATCATTCCCCTGTCACTCTTTATATCCCTTTTCCTATTTTATTTTTCTTCATTGTACTTATCACCATTCGCCTGTTTTATTAATCAATTGTCTGCTTTCCCCATAAAATTTATACTTCAAGACTATCTGATTTTCTCCTGCTGGTATCCCTAGTGCCTATAACTATGTTTGACATGTTGGGAGAACTTGATAACCATTCACTGAATGAATGAATGTGAAGTATTTCTCCATGTCTGCCAAGTCCATCTCCTGGAATACAGGTTAAGCTCTTCATAGAAAGGAATCGTGCCTCCTTCTTTCCACAGTACCTTATACGAGGTACATGTAAAGCACACACAAAGATACTTGTCAATTAGTTTCTGCATATTTTAAACACTAGTCTAGTTGGAATTAAAATTAGCTAGGAAATATTGATACCCAATATTATCTTGAATTGATATTATAGGAATAACTAATGCACTTGATAAATTGTAAAATAGGTAAAATTTGTTTTTTCAGATACAACTAACACTGAACTTGCTACATAACAGAAACAGGTTTAAATGTTTTTGGATAGCATTTAATTTTGAATAATTTGATTTTCAGAGGCTTAAGTAACTCTCCCAAAATCATAGCACTAGTACATTTCAGAACGGAAATTCTAATTCCTTAGCTCATGGCTCCAGATTTTTTAAACACATTTCTCCCTTTCATTGTTTCTCCTTCCCCAGAGAAATGCTTCCTAGGCGTTGCCTCTGTCCTTCCCTTGTCCTTTGTTCTCTAATCCTTGCCGCATCCCAAGAAGCATGCCATTAGTCACACTTTAGCTGAACTCTTCATCTTCATTAAAATTTACCCCTCTGTTGGCTTATTGTTACCCTTACCCAAGCTAAGAGTAAATCACCACTATTGCTTAGTGCAGTAAATTCACATAACTAACATGCTGTTCTACCAGAAATCTTTGGTTATGTAATGAAATGGGAAATTACTGTGAAAGTCTTAGATACCAGGGCCAGACCAGAGAGTGAGTATTATGGTGAATTTAGGACTTTTTAAAGGCCCCTGGCACACATCCACCATGGCAGGTGCTGACTGTGCCTACTTTAACAGTAAGTTATAGGTATACTTACACATACAGATTGATACATATTTATTTTTATTTTAAACTAGGGAACACTGGAAATAAGGATTGTGAATTAGTAGATAGATTAGGATTTTTCTTGACTTTCATTTCTAAATGGTATGAGATGAATTAAATATGTAAACTTTAAGCCATATAAGTTCCTGGTGTACCGTATGGACATGTAATAAACAGTTATTGAATAACTTCTATGTACAAAGTACTGTGTTTGACATTGTCAGAGATTAAAAATACTAATATTCTATAATTTGTGTTCTCAAAAATTCTTATAATCTGTTGAAGAAGACACAAATGTTTATGAGAAGTGACAGGGAAGTGAATTTCATAGGACATATCTAGTTTCAAGTTTAATCTACTCATTCAACAATATATTCTGAGTACCTACTATGTGCCAGGAACTATACAGGGAACTGGGGATTAAACAATAAACAAACCCCACTACAATTCCTATGTCATGTACATACAGAATAGTATGGAATATATAAATATAAAGCAAAGAATTATTTAAAAATGGAAAAATTTCAATGGTAAATAAGTACTGTGAAAATGAGGCAATAAGAAGATTTTTATCTAGACAGGAATCTCAGGGAAATATTAATTGAAGGAAGGATAATAATGTATGACCTGAAGGCTGAATAATGCTAACCATGTGAAAAAGGGAAAGAATGATGTCCCAGGCCCTCTGGCAAGAGGGAGCAATGCCAGTGTGGCAAGGGTAGAGAATGCATGTGTGCATGATGAATTTAGGCAGGGAGATGAAGCCAGAATATGTGGCAAAGACTTGTTAGAAATGGTATAAAGTTTCAAAATTAGAATAGCATTTTCATGATAAAGTGGAACCTCTTTAAAAATTCTATCTTATGGATGTGACCTATGTGAAATCTTGTTTATATATTAATTATATCAGTATATTACTCTTAACAATTAAGAATAATTGTTAAGTAATTAAGTTATATTATCTAACCACAAATAAAAAATGTATTACTTAGTCTTTCATATGCTTTCCCACACTATATACAAAAAAGAAAGGTGGGCATTTACAAAGATTTAGAGATCATTAGATAAATTTAAAATAAGAATTAAATATGAAAATAATTCTAGAAATAAATTCTATAATTTTAACATATTGGGATCATTTGCTTTTCTGGAATAAAGGCTCATGGCATATTTGATCAATCTTCTATCTATGTTACATGTTCTCTGGTCCTCAAATTGCTCTGATTTTTAAAGAAACGAAAGACACACAAATTATCTCCTATAATACATACTTTTTGTTACTCTCCTCCACTTAAAACTATTTACTGTATTTAAGGTTTGACCAGTTTGTTTTTAACAATCTGAGTAAGGCAACAAATGCATGTTATTTGAAGTGTTATTTATGCCATGAAGAGGTGCTTTTATATCTTTGCAAATAGGAAGTCCAAAGTAAATTAAATCCATGCTACATTCTTAGTAGTCTGCTTCAACCCAGACATAGCTGTATATTATTTTTTCCATTATATTCATGGTAAATACAATATTGTAGACATTTAACAAAAGAAATAGACTGCATAGGTCATGAATTATGCACATTATGCATTATGCACATCCGTAACTTCAGCAATGCATAGTTCTTGTTAACATACAGGGAACTATATAGGTGAAATATCCCCACCAGAAATTATAGCCTTGAGAGAGAAAATTGTGCTTTCTGGGTTCTGCTTTTTCAACTAAATAGGGAACAAGAGAGCAAGAGTAAGTACAAAGACCTCTATCTATTTAAATAGTATAATGCCTTTATTAAACATATACTATATCCAGAACCAATAGTATCTACTTTCCCAGTTTAATAAAATATTAAAGGGCATTTTGCAAAATCAAATTTTACTAACACAAGAAACATCTCAACATAATATTTTTTAAAATTCTCGAATAAAGGCTATCAGATTTCTTAGGCTTACTTTTTTTCTTTTACATGTATACCTTGCTCGAGAAGCTTAAGAGATTTTGGAAACTCCAAAGATCAAAGAGCTTTAATTTTGTCAAATTCATATTTTTATTTTAACAAGTACATCCCCAATTCGATGTTTTTGAAATCATTCTATAGTAATCAGCACTTGAAAGCTAATCTGATTATTTAGTTTAGCTTACTGCAGCTATAATACTTCATTTTTCTTCAGTGTAATGGTCAAATTCAGTGTAATTACTTCCTATAACTAAAAGACAGGCTCTTGTTTGATATTATTGAAATATATTATTATTGTTATTAACATTACATATGATGTTTTAAATATTCTTTTAAGTAATTTTTCAAAAGGCCACAACATGCTGTGACTTCTAAAGTATTAATTCATTAATGTTATTGTATTTTGAAAAAATCTCCAAAGTAGCACTTTATTTAATTTACTATAATTTATCCGAAATCAAAATAGAAATTGTTTTATAAAATCAGAATTATAAAAATGTGAGCCTATATAAGATTCATCAAAATACTAAAAGGCTAGCCTCCGTTATAGATCAAGTATGATTTAGTTCCAGCATTTCTTTTGTTTATTACTAAAATCTGTATGTTCCTTTTGAGATTTTTGATATATTTGAGTGCATGGAGAAATCAAATGCTATAGTTTATTATTCAGCATTCTTGTATCATTAGTGAATCTAAACCTCTGGAAAGCCTTAAATTCATGTGATGTTGGTGTAGGGATTATCCAAATAGTATAAATTTAGTATGTGGATTAAGACAAATGGAACATATTTGAGGAGAAAAAGCTGAAGTGCAATCATTTGCAATCTGAAGAAAACTGCAAAGTAGTGACACTCAAATAAAAATAAGATGATCCAAGTAGAAAATTAGATATGAGTTTACAATGTGATAAAAAGAATAGAACAGCAAGTACTTACTTCCCTCATAGTTTAATATAAGAAGTCTCTATTCAAGAGGGGTAGAATATAGGTTTGTCAAGCAATGAATTTGGTATGCTGTCAACACTATAGAATGTGATGGAAGGAATACTGAGAACATTTATCTGCAAAATGAGTCTTTGGACAGTTTGGTCAGACTTTAGTTTCACAATTATGGAAACATGACGGTAAGAAATGGTAGATATCTAAAGTTGTCAAAATTTTAAATGTATAATTCATTAAAGCTTTGCTGTCATGCAACCCTCTATAATGTAGTGTTTATTTGAATTTGGATATATATTGGAACTCCTTCTAAGACTATTTTGTTACCAGAATTATCAACAAGAAAAGCTTATCACTCATTAATTGCTTTCCTGTAGCCAAAATACTTATAGAAGGAGAGATGCTGGCACAGAGAAAGAGTCATAGTTGCCCTCTATTACATTAACTTCAACAAATTGTGTTGTATTTTATAGATCCTTTACTTCTTTTGATAATTCTGTCACAGATACATAATATAATCTATGAATTTATATATTAATGAAGCTATTTCTATCATTATGCTGTACATTGGGTAACAAAAGTTCTAACCATACACTACAGTAAAAAGTAGTCTTCATTTATTTCATTTTAGATGTGTACATATCCTATGCAAGGAATAAATCTAGATCTCATTCTTTCAGAAATTATAAGGGCTACATGTTAGGTCCCTAAGAACATGGTAAGATACCAAGAAAGAAGATACAGTGTTGATGCTTTTGCTTTCAAATTAATTATCAATTCTGAGTCATTTGATATCTAAGAAAGTTTTATCAACAAATGTTCACACTGAACTTTCCATCCAGTCCAAAATGCTGCCTATGGTAGATCTATAGATATTTCAATCTATTAGAAGAAATGGGTCTTGGTGGCACAATTTAGGATCATATACATTCATTAATCATATATTCCCAGTTAATATATTAGTATACTAATTAATATGTTCTCCATATAGGAATTACCAAATACTTGAAAATAGATTTCAGCAAAGTAAATAATATTAAACCACCTATGACTAATTTTTTTCTGCTTCTACATTTGTTATTTTAATTGTTCCAATGATCCTATTGTGTAATTATTAGTATCCAAATTTAAAGATGAGAAATTCAAGGCTTAGCAAAGCTAGGTAAATTCCCTACAGCCACACAACTAACTAGTGTCCTATCCAGAATTTTTAATGTCCCCAAATTAACCTATGCTTGGTATGTGGCCTTTTATGTAAAAAATAAATGTAAGCTATCTATTTTACCCTTTTCTTCATAATCATCATGATAGCAATCATCCTTGAGCTATAGATGTATACATATGTCATATATAAGAGTTTCAAGTAGCCCTATGCTCTTTTAGATTCATGTTTTACATTTTTTAGTGGGATTCCATATCTGGCATTTAAAATTTTTTTCTTGAAAAGTAATTCATGGTATCTAATTTTTCTTTATGTTTTTAATGTTTCCATTACTTTGGTCAATTTGGATGAAGAAATTTAGCGGTCAGTTTATGAAAGGATCTAGCATTTCAATAAAAATGTGTTGTACAGGTGTTTAACATAAACCAAATTTCTTTGTGGCTGAGATTTTTTTCCTTGAACATTTCTCTCTTTATGGCAAGGGTTTCTCAAACTTGGCACTATTGACATTTTACACTGAATAATTCTCTGTTCTATTGGGATGTCCTGTGCATTTTAGGATATTTATCAGCATGCTTGTCCTCTACCCAGTAGATACTTATACCATTTCCTCCTCCCCAGTCATGACAACTAAAAATGTCTCCAGAAACTGCCAAAGCATTCCCTCAGGAGCAAAAGCACCTTTTGTTTAGAACCACTGTTTTTGACAATGTCATCAAAGAAAAAAAAGGCCAGATAAGAATACTTCAGTACACTTTTATTCAACCTAAAAAGAAGGCAGAATCATGGACATTGCTTTTCTGATCAACTTGAAGATTTTAGAGTTGTCTATTGGATGAAAAGAGTTTTGAATATGTAATTATAGGCATGGTTTATATTCATTTTTTGTTAAAATTCATCAAATTTTATTAAATTTCATATGAATGATAAAAGATTGAAAGATAGGAGGAAATCCCCATGCATTTACTGTTCTAAAATGATTACTGTTATAAATAATATACTCAGTTGTGGTTGTACATTGCAGAGATTTCCCCAACCTTGTGCTCCTGTGGGTTAGATTCTATGCTTGGCCTAAGAAGCTATTTTCTCACTAGATTAAATATTGTGGAATAAAAAGAAAATATGTAAATATAAAATGCCCCAAAGCAAAAAATTAATTTTCAACACAGATGGGTTTCAGGAGGTTTAATGCCAAAGATTTAAAATATCTTGTGCCAGGGGGACTGTGTTTGCAACTGAAAGAAAATGTTTCCTGTATTACCCTCACAGAATGATGAGTTTCATTCCCAAAGCAGCTATTTGAAGGGTCATTTGAAATGAAATGAAAATCATTAAATATCCAATTCCTTTTAACCCCCACAGTATCATTAATTAAATCTGTCCTGCCCCCAAAGTTGAAAGAAGGAATGGTAGGTAGGAAGGTGGGTACAATGTTTTATGATGTGATTTTTCCAAAACAGAAATTAATCACAAAACAGTAATTCTGAAGGTTTTATTCAGTAACAATCTTATATGAAGTCAATGGGAGTTGAATCTAAATATGAAGAAGCTCAATTCCCTTTCCATATGGTGAACTGATACCAATGAAGTCTTCCACATTTAGCCAAGAAAACCTTCTTGTTATCATCCAATGATGTATTGTCTCACACTCTTCCTTGGCCAATAAGTAGGCATTGCAGTATATGGAGGGATCGGGTTACATATTAAATAATGGATCCAGTCATTATCATCAAGGAACTGATAATATGTAAAAGGTAGTTGAGAAGAGATACAGGGAATTGTTAGAAATACATAATTATATTTTTCTCCAAGCGTACAATATATACCCAATCAATGTTGAATCAATGTTGAACTAAACTGAGAGAAGTTGCATAAGTTAGAAAACAGACTGAATTTTTCTAGAATGACCTATACCCACATAAAAGAAAGTGGCAAAGGCCTCGAATTCTTAAAATCCTCTTAAAATCTCAAGAAATTCCATTCAATTATTCAAAATGTGTGGCTTGGTCTAACAGCTGAAATGTAAACAGGGGACAGCTGAGAAAGCATCACGTACATTCCAGAATTTCTCCAATAGTCCATCATCTGTGTAAATTCACTTGGATGATATGGTGCCATATTTGGTAAATCAAGCATGCAAAAGATAAGTACATTATTCTTTAAAACAAATTCAAAAGCATACCTCTAGTTGTGGCTTTGTCATTAGTTCAAATGATTCTCTGTGTAAATGTTCCTTTACAACTTGATTTGTAGTTGGACTTGTACAGATAAGTTTAAGGGGGGCAGGCACTTCTTTTACAAATGTTTTACAGCCCCACTATAGCAATATGTCTAATCTGGGATGCTCACTTTCAAATGAGAATATATAAAAGGAGAGGCTTAATGACTGAACTCACAGGCCCAAAATATACCTAGTAAGAAGTTACTCTGATGGCTGTGGTTTCTTCTGCTTAGTGAAAGAAAAACATTTTTTGGTGTTTGAATGATCCCAACATGATTGAGACACTTTATCCCTAGTCTAAATAAAGATTTATTATTTTATACTATACAGTTCCCAAAATGTGACCAATGATAATGATATTTAGCACTAAAATTATTAATGCATACATAATTATTTATAAAAACTAAATAAGGGAGTAATATATGTTATATTAAAGCAAGATGTATTCATTTATTTTAGATGGATGTTATTTTAGACATAAAAATTACTCCCAATAAAAGTTTTGGTCAATTCGAAGAAAAAGCTAACTAACTAACTATATATATATATATATATATATATATATACACACACACACCTCAAAGGACTTCTCTAGTGAGAGAGCACCATCATACAAGTGAATGAGAAGGAACACTAGCAATGTAAAATTATTAAATGATATAATCTGCTTTTCAATAAAAGTATATTTAAAATGTACAAAATATTCACATTGTGAATGAAACCTTTTTAAAAAATGATACATGTACCCCATACTATCTCCAGAGAACATAATCATAGAAACTTACATTTAAAGTGACATAAGAAAGACATTTCAAACACCATAATTATATTACTCAGTTTACATTGACCCTACAAATATTTATGTTTTTACTTAAACTTAAGATTTATGTTTAAAATACATATAATAAAGTCTATATTGTCTACCATGGTAGACACTGATCCCATGTAGCTATATATATTTAAATTTAAAATAAGCATAATTGAATAAAATTTGAAATTTAATTCCTCCATCACACTAGCCACATTTCAAGTGCTCAATAGCCAGAAATCCATCATCACAGATAGTTCTATTGTGCAATTCTGCTGTGTATAGTATAGTGTTGATTAAGTATCAGGGCCTTCCCAGTTGACACATAAAATTAACCATTGCAGAATATCTATTTCAAAGATAATCTGAATTCTTTGAAATGGGACTGGGATGGGAGAGAGGTTCTTTTCCATGATCAAAATGTGTCCAGGTGCCATCTACCACTTCAGACGTGGGTGAAAGACTAAAAAACCCATGTTATGATAATAATCTAGAAAGGAGGTTCTCATCCATATGATTAAATGGGTAAATCATAAGTACCTCCCTTGTTTGCACCAGTGGATTGAAGAATTGCCTGCAGTCTCCTCCCTTTATCCTAGGACTATTTCCAGAAGACTGATGAGTTCTGATTTATTTTCTTTTGTCAAGACTCAGTGAAAACCACACTGCACACCTGTGTGTTGCCCTTGCTCTTCCCAGCTTGATACTTTATTCCTACAATTATTGGCTTTATTTTTTCAGCCTCCTTTTTCTACATTGTTCTAACTTCAGTTTATTTCAAGAGTTTAACTCTATATTTATGAATAAAATGTTTAACTTTGTTCAAAATAAATATTTTAGATTAAAGGCTATAATTTTGTATATTTTAACCTACTCCAAATTAAAATAAAATTTTGGGAAAATATTATTAGAACAATTCACTCTGGATATGCTTTAAACCCAGGATTTAAGAGCACACATTCTATATTTCTTATTGACATTCATTTAATATTCATTTCTGGTTCTAGAATAAAGCAAGAGAGAAGCTGAACATTTTTGTGAACTTTAATCTCAAAAATTCATGGCACTTCCCCTCAAAGGCATCATGTGCATATGCCTCTGAGCTCAAATGTGAGAGTGTTAAAGAATGTACTTTGTGATAAGATCCTACAATAACATGGAGAATCATACATCCACAGGATTCTAGGTTATATGCTTTGAAAATTCCAAATAAGAATGTTCAAATTTACAACCTGGCACAGCAATTGCATTATAAGATAAAAGATGGATAGTGAATAAATACAAGGTTGTAATCAGTCATTTAGAAGGCCCTTGCTGATATCATAAAACATGGGGAAATACCTTGAACAGCTTTCGTATGTTGGGAGACACTCAAGAGTGATTTGCAGCTACTTGCTTTATCTATTGTTGCACTTGATATATAAATGAAATGTGTTTTAGCCTTTCCAATAGCCTCTTCTAAAAAGAATTTTTTTTTTCACCTGCAAGAAAGTGATGGGATTTCCATGAAAATTCAGTTTGAAACTTTTTATAATGAGATGGTAGTGTTTATTTATTCAAAAAATATTTGTCAAGGGCTATGCTAGATGCTAGAGATACCAAGATGAATATCATAGAGTCCTGCCTTTAAGGAGCTTACAGTGATTGAGTGCAATTGTCATTAATTTGTATCAAAGTACAAACTAGAAGAGATTTATAGCAGGCATCCAGTCTGATCCTTGTGTAAGCATAATCAAAACATTCTGGATAGACCTTTTCAGATTAACTTTTTACTTTGGAATAATTTTAAATTTATAGAAAAGTTAAAAAGTTAGTATAGAGAGATGATGATTAATTTTATGTGTCAACTCGACTGGGCCAAGGGGTGCCAGACATTTGGTAGAACTATTCTAGATGTGCTTGTGAGGGTGTTTCTGCATGAGATTAACATTTCAATTAATAGACTAAGGAAAGCAAATTGACCACCCTAATGTGGATGAGCCCCATCCACTCAGTTGAAGGTTTCAATAGAACACAAAGGCTCACACTGCTATAAGTAAGGGGGGATTTCCTCTTGTCTGGCTGCACTGATATGGTGATCTGGGACATCGTTTTTTTTTTTTTTTTTTTTTTTTTTTTTTTTTTTTTTTTTTTTTGGTGCTTTTTTTTTTCTCTACCTTCAGATTCAGACTGGAACTAGAGCATTGATTCTACTGAATATCCAGCTTGCCTTCTGCAGATCTTGGGACTTCTCAGCCTCTATAGTTGTGTGGAATATGTATATTCTATTGGTTCTGTTTCTTTGGAGAATCCTGATTAAGACAAGAGTTCTCATATATCCCTTACCCATTTCACCCAGTTTCATTTTCTCATAAAGTTATCATTCATTACTATTATGCATTTGACAAAATTGAAAAAAAATGCTACATTATTATTATTAACTAATCTATAGACTTTATTTCAATTTCACCAGTTTTTCCTCTATGTCTTTTTTCTCTTACAGAATCTCATCCAGAATACCACGTTGCATGTAGTTGCTGCTGTGGCTTGAATGATGATGTGCCTTCGAAAATTCATTTTGAAACGTAATCCCCAATGCAAAAATATTAAGAGGTATGGTCTTTGGGTGGTGATTAAGTCATGAAAGGTCTTCCCTCCTGTGGAATTAGCATCATTATAAAAGGGCTCAATGTTGAAGCAAGAGCTGCTTGCCCTTCCATCCCTCTGCCACACGAGGACACCATATTCCTCCCCTCTGAAGGTCGCAGCAACAATGCACCATCTTGAAAGCAGAGAGCACCACATACCATTCCTGCTCCAGAACTGTGGAAAATAAATTTTTATTGTTTAGGAATTATCCAGTCTCAGGTATTTTGTTACAGCAGCACAAACGATCTAAGACGGTTGCTATGTCTCCCATAGTCACTTCTGGTCTGTGACATGTCCTTAGAGTCTTTCCTTGTTTTTCACAACATTGACTGGTTTGAAGAGAACTACTTATGCGTTTTCAAAAATATATCTTCATTTTGGTTTTCTGATGCTTTTCTCATAATTAGACTAGGATTATGAATTTGGGGGAAGAATACTATAAAGGTGAAATGCCCTTCTCATGATGTCATATCAAGAAGTACATGAAATTCTTATTACATCACTGGTTATATGAACCATTATCACTTTTTAACATGCTGTTTTTCAGCTTTTTCTCCTATAAAGTTATCATTTCTATCTTTTAATACTCTATTTCTGTGAAATGAGTCACTGTTTCCAGTTCACACTAGGAGGGATGGGGCATAAGCTCCATGATGAGAAGGGTAAGTATCTAAAAATATTATTTGAGATTTTGCAACTTACATGGTTAAGGAAGGCCCATCACTCAGTAGAAGAGCTTTCATCAAGAGACTGAATATGTAATGCTTATATGTATAAATTCAAAATATAATAAACTATTCATCAATTTATCTCCTGTCCCTTGATAGTTCATTCCAAGGGCAATATTGGTCCTTTGGTCTCAATATTTATTTAAACTATGGATTTCCCATCCTTGACAATGGGAACTAATAAGAAATCTGATAAATGCTTAACATATTGTGAAGTTTATTGAAAGTCTTAAATGTTTAGCTATTTAAAACTATTATGTTGTCTTTGGAACAAATATTTCTCATTGTTGCCATCCTTGGGTTTTGTTTCTTTATAGATTTCATCATAACTCCTTGCCCAATTCCCATCACAGTTGTGTAAATCCTACTCTCCCTATGTTGTATTAAGCAAATAATTTTTTATCTTGAAATGAATCAGTATAGACATTCGAACTTTATGATAGTGTCACCAATGCAAAAAATGCATTTTATCTCCTATCCCTAGCTTTTTAAAATTTATATAAATTTATGGGGTTCAAGTGTGATTTTGTTATGTGCATAGATTGTATAGTCATCAAGTCAGGGCTTTTAGGATATCCATCACCTGAATAATATACATCACATCCAGAAAGTAACTTTTCATCACCACTCCTCTACCCTTCTGAGTCTCCATTGTCTATCATTCCACTCTCTATGTCCATGTGTACACATTTTTTACATTTTATAGCACCCACTTATGGGTGAGAAATTTTTTGTGTCTGGTTTGTTTCACTTAAGATAATGACCTCCAGTTTTATCCATGTTGCTGCAAAATACATGATTTCATTCTTTTTATGGCTGAATTGTATTCCATTGTACACACACACACACACACACACACACACAAAACACATTTTCTTTATCCAGTCATCTTTGGATGGACATTTCAGTTGATTCAATATCTTTACTGTGAAGAGTGCTGTGATAAACATATAGGTGCAGGTATCTTTTTGATAAATTGATTTATTTTCCTTTAGGTAGATATTCAACATTGCTGGATCAAATGGTAGTTCTGTTTTTAGTTCGTTGAGAAATTTCCACAGTATTTTCCATAGAGGTTATACCAATTTACACTCCCACCAACAGCATTTAAGCGTTCCCTTTTCTCTGTATCTTCGTCAACACTTTTTTTCTCTATTTTTAATATGATTTTTGATTGAGCTTAAGATAATATCTCACCATGCCTTTAATTTTTATTTTTCTGATTATTAGTGATGTTGAGAATTTTTTCATATACCTATGGCCATTGGTATGTCTTCTTTTGAAAAATGTCTATTCATGTCTTTTGCCCATGTTATAATGAAATTAATTTTTTTCGGGGGTGGTTGAGTTGTTTGAATTCCTTGTAAATTCTGAATATTAATACTCTTTCAGATGAATAGTTTGCAAATATTTTCTCCCATTCTGCAGATCGTTCACTCTGTTGATTATTTCTTTTGTTGTGCAGAAGCCTTTTAGTTTAATTAAGTTCCATTTATCTCTCTTTAGTTTCCTGTGCTTTTCAGGTCTTAGTCATAAATTCTTT
>VSMD01103101.1:0-96859 GCA_008750895.1 Mirza zaza | reverse complement strand
TTTTTGAGACAGAGTCTCACTTTATTGCCCAGGCTAGAGTGAGTGCCATGGCGTCAGCCTAGCTCACAGCGACCTCAAACTCCTGGGCTCAAGCAATCCTGCTGCCTCAGCCTTCCAAGTAGCTGGGACTACAGGCATGTGCCACCATGCCCGGTGAATTTTTTCTATATATATTAGTTGGCCAATTAATTTCTATTTATAGTAGAGATGGGGTCTCGCTCTTGCTCAGGCTGGTCTCGAACTCCTGAGCTCAAAGGATCCGCCCACCTCAGCCTCCCAGAGAGCTAGGATTACAGGCTTGAGCCACCGCGCCCGGCCCTTGGACATGATATATCTGCACCCCAAATACTGTAGTATGTGTTTCTAAGGATGTTCTCTTACATAACTGCAATGCATAAGTTGAGTAGCCCTTGTTGGAAATGGTTAGGACCAGAAGTGTTTTGGATTTGGATTATTTTAAATTTCAGGATATTCGCATTATACTGATTGAGCATGCAGATATCTGAAATCTGAAACACTTCAATGAACATTTCCTTTGAGTGTCATGTCAGTGCTCAAAAAGTTTTTGATTTTTGGAGCATTTCGGATTCCAGATTTTTGGATTTGGGATGTTCACGGTGTAGTAACCAACATCAAGAAGTTAATGTTCTTGGATTACTACCATGTATTCCTTGAAACCCTGTTTTTTGGGGGATCTTCTAGCTAATGTGGAATATCTGGGTTCAGATGCTCGCTTTACCCCTAACCAACTGTGTGACTATGGGATGGTCACTTTACTTCTTTGTGCCTCTGTTTCTTCCTCTGCAAAGTGGGCATAATAATAGTGCCTACCTCATAGCATTGTTACAAAACAGTGTATGCATTAGAGTAGGAGAGTGCCTGGCACATATTAAGCACCATGTGTGTGTTGGCTTTGGTTATTGACGTCCTCCTTTTCCACTGTGTGCTGTACTGTCTGCAGGGCAAGAAACTGTAACCCTTTGCTCTCCTTAGAAAGCCTCGCCTTTTTCCTTACATGATCCAGGAAGGTGATAGGCAGCATTAAATTAAAGCCTGTGTGTATCCGACTCGTATTTTGCTGTCATTGCAAAGTTTTTTATTGCAAAGCAATAAAAAACACCTGCTCTATGACCTGCCTCGGGAGCTAGAATATTAGTTCTTAGACTGATAGCCTCATACGTTCATGCATGGGCTGGCTACACAAAATTGTCATTGGGAAGTATCTCCAAAGCCCTAAAATGTGCTTTGCGATGGAAATCTGTCACGGTATGCTGTAAGAATGGATAATTTCCTGGCCATTAGTCAAATAAGGAAAACAAAGTTTGCCTTGCAGACATTGTTACATTTCATAATGTGATGTGATTTTTGAATATGTTTAGTTTTTAAACATTTAACAGGTAGTGTGCTAATGCTTAGTATCCAGTAGGTAGACCACGTGTTACAGGTGGAGGAGGAGAACAGAGAGGGCTTTAGTTGGCCAGCAGCCCTTTCTGTGGGGTGGGCAGGGCACCAAGAAATGGAAAGAAATCAATTTACTACTACATCATTCCTGGGAGGCCATGGCTAGGTCTATAGAGAAAGATGGTGTTGATATGAATTGGTGGGTGAACCTTATTTTTAAAAACTTAAAGCCATCTAGACACAAAAGGATGATAAATACTGTATGTTTCCATTTATATGAGGTACCAAGAGTTGTCAAATTCATAGAGACAGGAAGAACAGTGGCCACTAGGGCAACCATGGGGGGGGGTAGGGCAAAGGGGGAGTTAGTGTTTCCTGGGTAGAGTTTCAGTTTAGGAAGATGACAAAGTTCTGGAGCTGGATGATGGTGATGGTTGCATAACAGTGTGGATGTACTTAGTGCCATTGACCTATGTGTGGACTTAAAAACAGTTAAAATGGGCCAGGCGCAGTGGCTTATGCCTGTAATGCCAGCACTCTGGGAGACCTATATGGGAGGATCGCTTGAGCTCAGGAGTTCAAGGCCAGCCTGAACAAGAGTGAGACCCTGTGTCTATAAAAAATAGAAAAAAATAGCCAGGTTTGGTGGTGTGCACCTGTAATCTCAGCTGCTTGGGAGGCTGAAGCAGGAGGATCACAGGAGCCCAGGAGTTTGAGGTTGCTGTGAGCTATAATGATACCACTTCATTCTAGTTTTTGTTTTCTGTGCGTGAGTTATATGCAACTTGAAAAATAGTCCACACAGCTCCGAAGGTAGAGATTTGTAAGTTATATATGCTTCATGAGGCCCCAGGCTCAAAATTAGCGTGAGTTAAATACAACTCACATGGCAGTTACTGTACTATACTCTTCTACCTCTGAATGAGCTTGCCTGTCATTGGGTGCTTGAAGTTCCCCACTTGTCCTGGCCCCAGATTCCCTCCACCAATCACTCGCTAATGGGGAGAAAGAGTCTGCAGTACAGCCCGTGTCACCGTCCCTCACTTCCGTAGTTAGACCATGGCTACAGGTGAAGCTGGGTTTGCACTGGTGTGTGGTACCAAGATGGCCATCGGGAACAGGGCAGGCAGGCTGGGGCCTTCCCTGCCGGTCACCAGGGCCCACTTCCCAACCCTGCCAGCCCACTCTCATGCTTGGCTTCTAGCCTCTCTGTGAGGACTCTGGAATGACTCATCCTCCTGCTCTCCTGTGTCCTGAGCTCTGCCCCAGTCCCTCAGGGGTCCCTGCTACCCCTCACCCCCAACCCCGCTGCTTGCCCGCTGCCCTGCCTGTGCCCTGGAGTAAGCGGTCTCTCCTTCTGGACTGCATGTTCTTTTTATGTGGCTTGCTTCTCCCACTGAGTTATTGGGACTAGAGATTCCATTAACACAACTTTTTAAAATAGGGAAGGAGATTACCATTTATTGAAGAGTGACTGTGTACCAGCTCCCGTGCTAAGCCTTGTTTCTAAACCGCGTCACTGAATTCTCATAACTCCCCCTGATTAAGGGCTCTCCATTTTCCCAGTGAAGAAACTGGAAGCTGGAGAAGTTATTACAAACTTTCTGAAGCCTGGAAGGTGCTCAGACCGAGGGGGCAGGTGGCATCTGTGGAGCAGGTGTGTGCAGGGCCAGGTGGGCTTGCTTGAAACAGGGCAGCCACACCAGGAGAAGTGGAAATCAGGTGGAAGCAGGAAGGCATCGGTGTTTAAAACAAACAGCCATTTTCATCAGTGCTAATGAGAGGCTGCGAGAACCTAAGCTTTTAGCGGGGTGCTTAGGAAGAGCAAGCAATTCATGCATTTTAGGGGCTCCCAGCTTTGTCCTCTACTGGCTTTGAGCTCTGTGCAAGTCACCTAGCCTCTCTGAACTTTAGTTACATCACCAGTAAATGGGGATACCAATTTACTGGCTATATACGTGAGCACCGAACGTAGTACTTGCCACATGCTAAACACCACTACATAATAACTTCTATTAATACTATTAAACTTTTCATTACTCTTTCAGTATCTTCTTCCTCCTACCCCCCGCCCCACTATACTGAGGGTCTCTGTGATTCCTTCCATGTCTTTTATCTTGTGATTACTGGAATGTAGTCAATTGCTTTCTGTAGCTGATGTAGTTGAAAAGGCCCGATAAGCTTTGGATGAGTTGAAGGAAGCTGGAATCTTTGTTTTATTAGTAATCTATATATGCTTCTTCCTCCCATATTGCAGATCTGGCAAACTTAGGCTTTCTATCTGTGGGATGGATATTTACTTACGTTGCTAAGCAAAGTAACGTTGGTTTTGGTTGAGAGGAGGGGTTATTTCTATTTTTAAAAAATCTGTGTTAAATATAATTATAGGGAGAACTTGGCATCTTATCAAGGTCAGTGTAAAATCAAATGAACCAAATCAGCTCTCCCTATAGTTGGATCTCCCTTTACAGAACAGCTTTGTGCAGAAGACTTATGAATAAATGGAATCCATATGTTTTGAATCTCATTTTCCCTGAATTATGTAACTGTTTCAGCTAAGTGGTGTAACAAATGAGGTACCTTGTATTTTGGATTTAAGTTTTTCTATTCTCACCTACACATTCTCACCTGTGTCCATGATCTGTAAATAGATACTTAAGTACTTAAAAGAATCTGGTCATTGAAAGCATCTCAGAAGGAATCCTATTCTGATATCAGCAAAAACTTGTCATATATCAGGTGGGGTGTGGTACCAGACATGCGGGGCTGCTCCAGGGAGGGGGAAGGGGTACAGCTGGAAGCTAGGGGATGGTCTGCTAGGGCCTGGGCAGTTGGACCCCACTGTAGGGCGAGTTCCTGTGCCCATTGCCCCTCGTCTTGAAGGGACAGAATTAATTCGGGCTTTATTTACTACGGCGGACTGCCACCAAGAGGTGGGTCTGGTGGGTGGGACACAGCAGCCACCCTTTAGGTGTTAGGAGTGCGATTATGCCTGGTGGACAGCAGCAGTATGATTCTGGCCACCCAGTCTTTTCATGCGCAGCTAGACCGAAGGAACAGAAGGGTGCTGGCTAAGTGGTCGGAGGTCCAAGGAGAATAAGCATGCTAATTAGAGAAACCAAGGCAGTGCCATTAATATGTACTAAGCCACTGTGGTGGTGTCAGGGGAAGGCTGCGACTTCAAGGGTCCACCATGGCCTGGGGGTTACAGAGTTCGGGTGTGAGGCCGAGCACGATGGCAGGCTTGCCAACTAGCGTGTGGAGTTGTAGCTCTTCTCGCTCCTCTGCTCAGGGCAGATGGAGCAGGTGGAAAGTTCCAGGGACTATAACTAGGGGGGGCCTGGAAGGCCAGAGCTGACACCCCCTTTTCCCCGTTGGCTGGTGTGGTTTTGGGCTTTGAAAACCTGTTTCATGTATTTTTCAATAATTAAACATCTGAGACACTAGGATTACAAAAGGATTCACCTATTAGCAGAGTGGGGGTGGTACCTGGGAGAGCCACACTTGATGGCCTTTATTTCTAGAGAGAGCACACTTGCGCTTGGTGAGACGCTTTTGCTACCAAAGAGCAGGGTTTCCGCATCGGTGTCACCTGGAGGGCTTGTGACATCTGACTGCTGGGCCCACCCCCAGAATTTCTGAACCTGTATGTCTGCGGTGGGACCTGAGAATTTGCATTTCCAGCAAGTTCCCAGGTAATGCCCCTGCTGACACTGTCAGAGAATGATGGATTTATTCATTGCGCTATAAGTTACATATATATTTGTCAAGGCCACCATTAGTGTAAATATCTTTTATTGACATGCTTCTCTATGTCTCCTCTGAACAGGTATTTTGACGTTGGACTGCATAATTTCTTAATCAGGTAAGACAAAAATTTTTGTTTTAGATAACATTAAATAGCATACTTATTATATTATGAAAGGCTGAAATGGAAAATAAATCCTCAAGTATCGTGACAAATAATGGCAGTTGTATACTTATCCAGAAAACATGGCTAATGCTATGGATTTTTGAGTCTCCCTGAATCAGACATGATTAAATAATTAAGGAAATCAATGTGTAAAGGGATTTATATCTGAAGTGACAGTTACCCAACATCATGGATTAACTTAATTCCAGCTACTAGGCTGCTGAAAAAATTATTAATAACAGAAAAATGAGGGGTGCCAGCTTGTATTCAGACATTAAACAACTCACTTTTAACCAATTTTCCCTCCATTGAATTTAATCTTTTTAAACTGAATCTACTGGTTTTACAGTCATGAACATACAGCCTTGTTCCTAATTGAAAGAGATGGCAGATGGCAGTTTATATCCTAGTTTATTGGTGATTTTGACCAGGGTTGGCTTATGGGGCATATTAATTTTAAATAGCTATTAAATCAAGCAGAGATTAAGTGGAAATATACCAGATTATTAACAGTTCGTAAGAAAATATGCATGACATTTTTTCTGCTATCAACTTTGCTGCATTTTCTAAATTTTTTATAATTAGCACCTATTATTCTAATAATGGTGAAAA
The DNA here is from genome assembly GCA_008750895.1 of Mirza zaza. Taxonomy (NCBI): domain Eukaryota; kingdom Metazoa; phylum Chordata; class Mammalia; order Primates; family Cheirogaleidae; genus Mirza; species Mirza zaza. The sequence continues at coordinate 90,933 of VSMD01103101.1, read as the reverse complement.
ATGATCATTAAAATGCCTGTCAAAAATATTGAGGGAGGCAGAAATGGTTGCTGAAAGACTGTAAACCAGAGATTATGAGGAAACCAGAAATCACGGAGAGTGATTCGCTTCCTGCAAATATGGGGGCTCTAAATGCTAATTAATTCTAACGGTCTGCTAATAAGCAGTCGTAGATCCAGTGTGACTTTTGGATAGGTGTCCTGGGGTTCAGTTCTCTGCAGGGCAGGCCCATCTCCCTGTTGGTAAGACGCGCTCCGGGGGCAAATGTATACAACTGACATCACCTGTATCATCAACCAGCAGTACTTCCTCTCTGCTGGACATGGCGGAGTTCCAGGTGAGGCCAGGTACACCTTGTCCTCTTTTCTGAAGCCTCACCCAGGGTTGCACATTAAAATCTCCTTGCCTTACCCTAGACGCAAGGAATACGGATCATCCTGGCTTGCTCCAGGATATGAAACAGATGGTAGTGTGTAAGCCTGCAGTCTCCAACCCCCAGGCCGGGGACTGGTACCAGTTAGGAACTGGGCTGCACAGCAGGAGGTGTGAGCAGCAGGCTAGTGAGCGAAGCTTCATCTCTGTTTACAGCCGCTCCCCATGGCTCACATCACCACCTGAGCTCTGCCTCCTGTCAGATCGGCAGCAGCTTTAGATTCTCATAGGAGCACGAGCCCTACTGTAAACTGCATGTGAGGGATCTAGGTCGTGCTCTTTGTGTGAATCTAGTGCCTGATGAACTGAGGTGGAACTGAGGCTGCGATACTAGTGCCGGGGAGCAGCTGCAAATACAGATTATCATTAGCAGAGAGGTTGCATTATGGTACGTTGTACAATTCTCATTGTAGGATACAATGCAATAATAGAATAAAGTGCACAATAAATGTAATGCACTTGAACCATACCCAAACCACCTCCCACACCCAGGTCTGTGAGAAATTGTCTTCCATGAAACCAGTCCCTAGTGCCACAAAGGCTGGGGACCCCTGGTGTAAACCGCTACCCTTGACACGCTGCAAGGGAAATGCACTTTAGCAGAAGGGATAAAGGACAGGCAGTCATGGAAAGCAGGCATGAAATTCCATATTTCAACTGATCATAGAACATCTCATGGGTATATACTTCAGGGAATAGTTGGGGCTTTTGAGCTGATGTCTTTGGTACCCTGCACTACTCCCATGGTGCTGTTTACTCTGATGCCTTACAGCAGATGCAAGTTTGTACTTATTTCCTGTAGTAAGTTTCTTGAGAGTGGGAATCGTGCCTTAATCACCTATCAATGATTAAATTCAGAAACTTGTACAGAATCAAAGCTTCAGCCAGCAAACATTTGTTGATCTTTTGAATTGTTTCTTAGTCTCTGTTTCATTTATTTATATTGAGCTTTATTATTTCCTTCCTTTTACCAATATTGGGTTTAGTTTTTGCTTTTTTCGTTCCTTGAGGTGTATGGTTAGGTTGTTTATTGGAAATCTTTCTTTTTTGATACAGGCATTTATTGCTATGAACTTTCTTTTTAGAACTGCTTTTGCTGTGTCCTATAGGTTTTAGTATTATGTATTTCCATTTTCATCTTAAGAAATTTTATTTTTTTTATTTTAGCGTATTATGGGGGTACCAGTGTTAAGGTTACATATATTGCCCATGCCCGCCTCCCCCCTCGAGTAAGAGCTTCAAGCGTGTCCATCCCCCAAACGTTGCACATTTTACTCGTTGTGGTTGTATATACCCATCCCCTCCCCCCCCACCCTCCCGACACCCGATAAATGTTACTCCTATATGTCCACTTAGGTGTTGATCCATTAATACCAATTTGCTGGTGAGTACATGTGGTGCTTGTTTTTCCATTCTTGAGATTGCCTTCCTGATTTCTGAATTGAGCCATTGGTCATTTAGGACATGTTTAATTTCCAGGTATTTGTAAGGTTTATGAAATTTTTCTTGTTGACTTCTAGCTTTATACCATTCTGGTCTGAAAAGATTTTTGATTATAAACTCTGTTGTGTTAAATTTGTTAAGAGTTGTTTTGTGGCTTAACATACGATCAATCCTGGAGAATGTTCCATGTACAGTTGAGGAGAATGTATAATGATAGAACGTTAGGTCCATTTGGTCTGCAGTGGAGTTTAAGTCTGTATTTGTTGAGGTTCTGTCTATTGTTGAAATGTGTCTATTGTCGAAGTCCTCTACTATTACCGCATTGTAGTCTATCTCTCCCTTTAGATCTATTAATATTTGCTTTATATAGTTGAGTGCTCCAGTGTTGGCTGCATATATATTTATAATTGTTATATGCACTTGTTGAATAGATCCCTTTATCATAATACAATGACCTTCTTTATCTCTTTTTACACTTTTTGACTTAGTCTATTTTATCTGACATAAATATGGCTACTCTTGCTTGCTTTTGGTCTCTGTTTGCATGGGGTATTTTTTTCTATCCCTTCATTTTTCAGTCTATGTTAATTGGGTCTTGGTTTTTGTTCATTTTTTTTTTTTTAAATCCCTTCAGTCATTCTGTATCTTTTAGTTGGAGAATTGTAATCGATCTACATTCAAAGTGGTTATTGTTGGGTAAAGACCTCCTCCTAGCGTTTTGTTAATTGTTTGTGGTTGTTTTATATATCTTTTTTCCTTTTTTTCTTGTTTTTTACCTTTGTAGTTGTGTTGTGACTTTTATCTTCAAAAGGGCAATTATGTATCATGGCCTTATTTCTCTTTATGTTTGATAGTTTATTTTCCTCTGTTAGGTAGGTTATTAATAAGGCCACCTTTCAATTATAATAGACTATTTTAAGCTGATAACAATTTAGCTTGGATTGCATGACTTTTAAAAGATGACCTGAAGCCTTCTCCCAGTTTCTCTGAAACATCAAATTTGTCATTTCCTTTTTTTTGCAATTTTTAAATTGCTTTTATGCTTATAAATTTAAATATCAGAAAAGTATTCACCTATATTTTATTTTCTATATTGTTTATATTTAACTCTTTAATCTCTTTCAAATACATATTTCAAATAAGAACCTAGCTTTTAAAAAAAAAATAGCAAAATATTCCCAGCACTTTGGAAGTCCAAAGTGGGAGGACCGCTTGAGGCTAGGAGTTTGAGACCAGCCTGGGCAACATAGCAAGACCTTGTCTCTATAAAAAACAAGAAAAAATTAGCTGGACACCATGGCATGTGCCTGTAATTCTAGCCACTTGGAAGGCTAAGGCAGAAGAATTGCTTGAACCTAGGAATTTGAGGCTGCAGTGAGCTATAATTGCACCACTATACTCCAGTCTAGGTAACAGAGTAAAACTCTTGTCTCTAAATAAGTAAATAACTAAAAATCTTTTAAAAACAGCAAAATAAATTTTTTTTATCATTTGCAGATTTGATCCAGAGACCATGTGTGAGTTCATCAGAGCCCCTACTTTGAGCATAAGGAGAATGCCTTGGTGTCCTCTTAGGACTAGCAAAAATGCAAAGTATTGAAATTAGGCAATTGATACTTTTTTGGCAAATTCAAAAATGCGGTGAACCTCTGGAATGACTCTAAAGCTATCAGAGATTGCTGCAGTTAATATAGTCCTTAGAAGATAAATTTCTTTCCATAAGTTAATATACTCTGCATATCAAATGGTGTTCAGTATAGTGCAGATTCAATCCTATACCAATGTTAACATTTATTTGAAAAAGCATGTGCCCTTTTAAAGCATGATTTTGTTCTGATGAGAGAGAAGGTGGAATGGGACTACTCTTGACTTCTTGTACTATCTTTTTGTCCTCCTTCTGGAGGTTGGTGCAGATACTCCAGGAGAATCTGGAGTGTCTTTGAATTGCCAGAAGAGCAGTGAATTTCAGTAATATGTGAATCGATGGTTTACTGAATTCTAAAATGATCAGAACTAATATTACCTGCTTTTGGCTTTTTCTGGTTGATACCTTGGATTAATATCTGACCCATTCATAAAACGAGCCCTGCAGCAGAATAGAAGTGGCTTTTGGGCTAAAAATCATGGCAGTTTTGAGCTTTATGAATCACAGTGTAATTTTTAACTTTCTTTATCTTAGATACCACAAAGCTGACCACCACATTTGCTATATAGTTAATTGTAGCATTTCTGGTATTGATGAAGTCTATCCGTCATCATTTGAAGTATGTCTTGGATTGTGTGGTATCTGAACTATCCAGAAGAGTCTGCCTTGCACCTTTAAGAAGCCAAGTGATCAAATGAAGGGTTAATTCAGGCTAAAGTTCTCCCCCTCTGAAGGAAGGGATCTAGGGATAAGCCAGCCTCTGTCCTGTATCCCCTTAGGGCTGTTGAGAGATGTTTGAGCTCTGAGCTACTCTGGAAACAGCAGGAGAGGGTGCATATTTGATCTTGGGAGTAAGACCCAGATAGTAATGGGAAAATAATTAGCATTAGTATTCAGTCTAGCAGCTTAGAAACGGCTAAAGTGCATGCAGTCCTGGGTCCACTAAGAAAGAAAAATAAATCCATTATGTATACATTTTTAAACATGCAGAGGTGATAAAGGTAAAATACTTGTCTTGTTGCATAGGATTTTAAATTTTTTATTTTGAAGATGTAACATAGAAGTCAACTTCTGTTTGTGTAAGGAAACAATTTTAAATAGTGCTATAAAACATGAATTAGCTTCTTAAAACACTGCTCCTGAGGTGAGTCTAAAGTCTGTGTCTTTGTGGCCCTAATTAGGCACCACTGATCATCTCTTAGTGGTAGCCAGAGGGGAGAAGAGACACGTGGGAAGAGTCCCCAAGTGTCTTTCATCCCTGCCTGCTGCAAACTCCCTTTGAAGTGACTGCTACCTCACAGTTTTCTTCTTAACCTTTCTTTAATTCTACTTGTGATATGAGAAAACCAGAAGCTAATGATCTGTATGGTGTTCCTGTCGTACAGTCTTTTAAATAGAAAGTGAAAAAGGTGTGAGTAAGGAAAGCCAGGTACCAAAACAGGCCCCACCGAGGCAGTTAATGCAGAGGCAGGCAGGTGCTGAAGAGAAGTCACCTCGCTTCCGGGGGACTGAGACCTCTTGCATCATTGCATTGCACCTAGGGATTTCCCAAATCCTGTTCACTCTGTCTCCTTAACCTCTCTCCACCCATTCGTTTCTGTTTCTGGAGAAAGAATGTGCACCTTTGTCTGTGAACTGGGCTGCTTGCCTCACAGAGCTGTAGTGAGGTTTAATAACATATGCTAATCACTCAGACGTGTGCCTGGAAACCATGGGGCCTCAGAAAGGCTGAGTTTTTGCCCAGTGCCCCCCCTCATCTGCACTTCACCTCTGGAATGAGAGTCACAGAGTTTGAGTCCTGGCTCCGTCTCCTCCTACCTATGTGACTTTAGGTAACTTGCCTAACTTTTTTCCAACACCTTGACTGCTTATCTGTACATGGAAATCATAATTCCTGGCTCAGGAAAGTTGTTTGCAAGGCTCAAATGGGCTCAAGTAGGTAAAAAGTGTTTTATGGGCAGGAGCGCTCTCTGCAGATGTTAGCTATCACACAGGTTTTCATTTTCCTCTCATATGAGATTGCAGAAGCCCCCCAGAAGTTCTCCTCCCCTTTTGTGCCTTTTTGTCCACTTTGTGGGCACTGATTAATCTTCTGGAAGCCCAGCTTCAATGCTGTCCCTCCTTCCCTCTGAACTAGACTGTCCCCCATGTCCTGAGCCCACCAAGGTGGGTCTAAGGCTACCTTTCCTTCTCATCTCACCATTATTCCCCTTGTGCCACTGCCAAATGGGACCAAATGCTTTCTGTCCTCATGCCGCCAATTCCTGGCTTTCCTTTGCTCCTGCATTCCCTGTGCTAACTGCTCACACTTCCCCATCAGTGTGGATCTGCATCCTGCCCCTCTCCGAGCCCAGTCCGGGCACTGCCTGCTCCATGCAGCCTTCCTCTGTCTTCCTCAGTAGCACCGCCTTCCAAACTTCCTGGGTCCTGGGAATCTGCTGGGACATTCTAGACCCCAAGCTCTACTCCCAGAGATTGTGCTTAGTAGATGTGCATGGAGCCCAGAAATCAGTATAAATGTCAATCTCCCCAGGTGACTTTTCATGCTCAGGGAAGTTTGGGGCCCATGGCTTTAAATACAGGTTTTTGGTGCCTGTCGCACATGCCCTCCCAGACAGTGAGCAGGGTCTGATTCACCTGAATATTCACTCTAGCACCCATAGCATGTAATAATGTCTACAGGGCCCTTACAAATGTTTGAATAGAATTTAATTTCTAAAAATGCAAAAGGACTTAGTAACCATCTACTTTTCATTTAGCCCATTTACTTATGCAACTAATTAAGTGGTCTAAGCACTATTGTAGCTGCCAGAATAAAAGCAGTAACAAGCTGGACAATGTCCCTGTCCTCACTGAGCTCACACCCCAGCAGGGGAAGACAGAAAAAGCAGCATGCGATGACTTGAGTGAGCCTGGAGGACATTAGCTAAGCGAAATAAGCCAGTGTAGCAGAAGGACAAAAACGACATGATTCCATTTTTATGAGGCATCTAAAATAGTCAAACTCAAAGAAGCAAAAAAAAAAAAAAAAAGGTGGTTGCCGGGGTGAGAAAAGGGAAAATTGCTAATCAACGGGTATAAAGTTTCAGGTTTGCAAGATAAATAGGTTCTAGACATCTGCTCTACAACACAGTGCCTACAGTTAAATCTGTATTATCCTCTTACAAATCTGTTAAGAGGGTAGACCTCATGTTAAGTCTTCTCACCACAATACAATTTTTAAAAATGGAAGAAATATAAAAGAAAGCAAGTAAGCAAGTGCCATAATTCCCACAATGTGACAGAGGGTGCAGGTGTGAGTGCCACTTTGGAGGGGGGCCAGAAGTCCCTCACTGGGGCAGGGGTGCTGTAGAGCCACATGGTGAGTGAAGGAGGAGGAGGAGGTAGCCAGGGCTGGGGCTGGGGCTGGACCATTCCAGGCAGAGGGAAGGACAAGACCAGGCCCTGAGCCGGAAGGAGCTTGCGTGAGGACAAGGGGAGCCCGGGCTGGCGGGGAGAGGGGCGAAGAGTCCACGGCGTGGCTGGAGGAAGAGAAAATAGCCAGACTGGGACCAGGACTCGGTTCCACTTTAAATGCATTGGGAGCCCTTGGAGGGTTTTAGGTAGGGGGGTGACATAAAAGTCACTCAGTGACAGGCTTTGTTGGGATCTCTTCTGCCCTGCGGTGGAGCCCGGTGGTCCAGGTCTGTCCCACTACTCAGGGAGGTTTCTCAGACAGCCAGCTGCTCTGAAAGCTACTGCATTGGGTAACAGTAGCCCTAAAATATCCTTCAGTTTCTTTGTCGGCTTGGTGTGTTGTAAAAAAATGTGCTTATACACGTGCACATCAACTTGAAGGCAGTTACATGATGGTGGATTGTGGCAGTGGCCGCTCTCTGGAAGCTTGGGCAGCTGGGGACAGCTGGGGCCGGGTCCGGATAGTGCAGCTGGGATGGAGATTTGCAGCTTTCTTAGGGTGACAGGCACCGATCTTGTCTTCTGGCCTCTCAGCGACCCTGGGCTTCAGCCCCTTCCCTGGTGCTTCTCTCCGTCAGACTCCAACACTTGGAGTGACTTACTGTCCTCCTCATTCTTTTGTAGACTTTTAGGATGGAAAGACCACATCTCATTACTTCTCAGTTCTTGGAGGATTTCTCAGATCTGCTCCTTGCTCTGATCCTACTGTTAACCACGTTTGAGGGAAAACTTGTTAGAAGTGTTCATCTTCGTGGCCACGGTCTGTTTGGGTTTGTTAATTAGAAAATCCAGATGCAAAAGAGAAAACAAAAACCTTAAAAGAAACCCTCCTCGCTTGAGAGTTGAAATGCATAATTCAGTTCCCACCATACATAGCTTCTACCAATTCAGATGTTCCTGTGAATAAATGTATCTTTTTAAAAAATTAAAAAGAGCCCCTGGTGACTCAATTGAGGTATTCGCAATGTAGAGACAGTTTTACATGTAAAAAGCTCTGAGTCAGGGATGATGCTGCTTAGCAGACGGGGCCAGGGCCACGAAATCTCTGGTCTTAGGCCAGAGCAGGTGGATTATTGACCCCACAGGCCATTTGTTCAGTGTCATTATTGCCCTGTTTTGAATTCTCTTCATTACACAAAAGGATCTTTCTGTCTTATGGGGTTACCACTCCTGGTGGAGGCCAGAGACTCACTATCCTTTCTTGGGGTCTAAGACCTTCCTAAGGGTCTTAGATCTCTGTACCTGAGATTTAGATTCTGAAGAGAATGACAGGTGGGCAGAGGTGGGACGTGGAATGCACTAGTGAGTGTGGCAGTAGTGACACCAGTATGTAGGGGTAGAGTCCTGGGGTGGACCCCATGCCCAGCACCGGTGATGGGGGAGCCCTTTCCCCCGAGCCCAGTGGCAGGCCTGGTAGGTCCCCATTGGAGCAGCTGGTGGTGACTCTGAGGTGCTCTCAGAGGTTGCACGAGCTGCCTAACTGTCCTTAATAAAATTTCTTCTTTTGGTTTAACTAGAGTGGGTTCTGTTGTTTGCGACTAAGATAACCCATAGTGTTACTTACCTGGTGGGCATTGGAGATGCCTAGCTCATCAGGGGTCGTGCATGACCTTTAGTTGGTTTTGCTGATAAGCTGCATCGATTGCAAATACCAGAATTGAATAAAATTACAGCTATTTTTGCATCAGTAACAGAAGCGGCCTGTGACAGGGAAAGGGCATTGGGTCGGACGCAGAGGACCAAGGCTCTAGTCTGCCTTATCCCTCGCTTGCTGCAGTGATTTTGTGCAAGTCACTTCTCCTGTTTGTGTCTTGGTTTTCTTATTTGTGAGAAGGGAAAATTATGCCAGATAAACCCTAAGATCCCTTCCAATTTCAGCAACCTCTGATGTGAGCAGCCTTGAGTTTCTAATATTAGAGAGCAGCTTCTGTTGTCTGGATCTGCGCTAGCCAGTACAGTAGCTATTAATCACACGTAGCTATTTAAATTTAAATTAATTAAAATTCAGGAAAATTACTGTGGTATTGTGGTATAATGTGAAATATGTATTTGGTCTCTGCCCCCAGCCAGTTCCTGGCATAGAGCTTCTTAAACTCCTGTAGATGATGGGGTATTAGGAGAAATCTTTCTTTCTGATATTTGGTCTTTGACCTTTTAGTTCCTGACACAGAGCTCCTAAATCCCTTGGAATTTCCTGGGTGATAGGAGTATCTTTTGTTCTAATGAGGCAAATCTTGGTGGGCTTCTTTGTAGCCTCAGGATGGGGGCTGGTTGTCAGGGGAACCAACCACTTGATAAGAGGGTTGGAACTTTCAGCCCCACCCCCCTCATCACCCCACACCAATGGGGAGGGTAGAGGGAGTGAAGGTTGAGTTGGTGACCAATGGCCAGTGATGGAATCAACCATGCCTGCATATGCAGCCTCCATAAAAGCACCTGTGTGGACTCGGAGAAGAGAAACCTTAAGTGTTTTCCAATCTCAATAATTACAAATTCAATTCCTTTCTTGCAGTAGCCACATTCTAAGTGCTCAGTGGCCACATGTGGGTACTGGCGATCATATTGGACGGAGCAGATGGAGAACTTTTCCATCATCACAGGAAGGTCTCTTGCATGGTGCTGGTCTGGGGGATCATGCCGTCCGTCTGCTTCCCTTGGAGAGGTGCTGGGGCTTCTGTTTCCAGCTGCCTGCTGGAGTCAGCTGCAGCCACCTTGTCGGCCACTTGGCTGGCCCCAAACAGAACTTGCTGTCCATTCTGTCCTTCCTCCGAGCCCAAACCCAACTCTCCGTCCATCTCAGGGAGAGGCACCACGGCAGAAACCTCAGGGTTATTCTGGAAATTTCGTTCTTCCTCACCACTTACACCCATTTTGGTCCCTAATCCTGTCAGTTCCTTCCATTAAATGTTAATTGTGCATGCCTGTCTCCTGCATCGCTATTCCATACATCCTAACTGAGGCCCCCCTCGTCTTTTCACTGTTCTTCCATTGAGAATCTCACCTTTAGCTGCTTCCCCATTCCGGCGTGTCCCCCTGGGGTACCGAATCAAAACACAGTTTAAAAATAAACGAAGGCAGTTTTCACTGGTCATTCTCCTGCGTCACAGCCATACACTCAGCTGCCTTTTCCACGCTTACCGAACAGCTCTTACCCCATGAGCAGCTTTTTCCTGTCTCCGAGCAGGCCACGCGCCTTCATTTTCTTCCCTTTTGTGCATGCTCTATACCCTTTCCCTGCAAAGACTCGATCAGCACCCCACTCAGAGTCCCCTGGAAGAGGGGGGTGCCCCCCATGGTGCCCTGGGGTGGGACAGATCCCAGGCAAATCCCAGGCTGATCACTGGGAAGGTTCTCCCAGGATGTGGTGCTTGGGGTGGAGGGAAAATGATATTCACACTCCTGTGGTGGGAGGAGCAGGGTGCATTTCAGGAGGAGGAACAGGAAGGAAGGTCCTTGTGGTCGGTCAGGGCACCAAGAGTGAGGGGCACGCTGAGCCAGGTACCGTGGAAGGCCTCGAAAGCCATTTTAAAGACCGAAGTCAGGCTTAGATGCTAAGCAGCAACTTGAAAAAGGACAACTAAGAAAGTTCCTAAAGGAATACAGCCGTGGTTAAAAATTACATATGCAAATATATCCTAGCATGTCAGAAGTTCTCACTTAGACAATGGAACTAACATATTGAAGAGAAAGTAATTTCAATAGAAAAACGCATAGTGTAGCCTATTACTTTGCTAGAGTGGAAGGATCTCTTATGAGGAATATTACTAATCTGTTACCAATACTAATACCAGTGTTTGCAATGATGTATGCTTTTGTGTTAATCAGAGCAGATTCATTTGCATCCAGATTTCCTGAATGAGAAAAATGTGTGACGGTGTAATGAGTGCACTGGATTGCAGGTGTGCCCTGCAATCCGTGGGAATGGGGAGCTCCCAATATACTGGGTAACAGATGTCATGCTGGGGGTCTCCATGTGTTTCCCAGGATTGTCAGAATCCCTGTGTGCTCATGGGAACATGTCACCCTCTGGAACATCACTCGTTGATAAGTGCGGCTTTGGAAGCTTGGGGATGGTTCCAAATGTCGGTCAACACACAATAACGAGTTTTGTGACAATGAGGATGTACGCCGTTAAGCTGATGCACGCCAGACAGAACGTTGAATTTAGCAGGCTGTGAGGAATGGGCTAGACTTGCCGTGGGGAAGAAGCTTGGTGTAGGGTAGGGGCGTCATCCTGATACCAAGAGAATCAGTATTTGCCGAGATCAGTATAAAATTCGTTCTATATTCTATCCAGTATGTTTTGAATATTCTTCTGGGTTTTGAGGAATTTCTAGCCTTGAATACTCTGCTGCCTCAAAGTGCAAGTCTAAAAGTCACTTTCTGGGCCTCCCTTGAAGCTGGTAGCAGAGTGTGTCCCAGGTCCTGCCACTCAGATGCACCCAACGGGTAACTCCGATTCAGAAGAGAGTCACAGGAGCAAGAGGGCGTCCCGCAAAACTGTTTCTGGCAAGGATGATAGAACTTTCCATGCAGCATGAACAGGGGTTCTGCAATGCAAGCCACAGTGCCACCGGCAGTGACACCAGAAGTAGGGTGACCTGAAGCAGTCTGGGGAAGTAATTGTCCCTTAGCCTACTTTTCTGGCCCACCCAGGTAGCCTGTGAGCAAATGTGCTTTAACAAATTCCTTTTCTGCTTAAGTGAGCTAGAGTCTGTTGTTTGCAACCAAAAACTTGGAGTTATATATAAATAAGCATGAGTCAAGGCAGTAACTTGTTTTCATAGCAAGTCAGTGTTGAGGAGGGACCACATGAGTCTGCAGGTAACTGGATAAAGTTTCATCCTTCTGGTTGTGCTGTCAATCCAAATGCTGCTACTGTGACTCAGGATATACCAACTTGAAAAACCTCAGGGTCGGTAAAATTGCACCCGCAAAAGTAACAGGATTCATGGAAAAACTAGAGTTGGATAGATCACACAAACCTATGCAACCTTGTTCAGAGGACTAAGAAAAACAATAACAGTCTTTTTCTTTTTTGAGACAGTCTTGCTTTGTTACCCAGGCTAGAGTGAGTGCATGGCGTCAGCCTGGCTCACATCAACCTCAAACTCCTGGGCTCGAGCTATCCTGCTGCCTCAGCCTCCCGAGTAGCTGGGACTACAGGCATGCGCCACCCTGCCCGGCTAATTTTTCCTATATATTTTTAGTTGGCCAATTAATTTCTTTCTATTTTATAGTAGAGACGGGGTCTTGCTCTTGCTCAGGCTGGTTTCAAACTCCTGACCTCGAGCAATCCACCCGCCTCGGCCTCCCAGAGTGCTAGGATTACAGGCGTGAGCCACCGCCCCGGCCAACAATAACAGTCTTGATAAGAATCTCATCACAATTGAAAAGTCATGTTGAATCCCTAGGAAATACATATTCTCGTAAGTACACATCAGCCTTTGCCCTACAAGGTAAAGGTGACTTAACAAAAGGGGCTGTTAGCCAGGGCCAGGGCTGCTGAGTTCTGGGGGCAAGAGCAGAGTGTGTTGGAGAAGCATTTGCAGACTTTGCACACACTTGAGTGATGACTAAACAGATGGCTCTGGATCCTTGTTCTGTGGTGGTCTTTTACACAAGGATCTGTGAGAACTGCCCTGTGTGCTTCTAAGACAGAGCATGCGACTCAACTAAGCCAGCAGGGAAAAGGGGCGGAATGAATGGGTATCTGGCACGGTAATCTAGTCAGTTCTGTTAGTGAACTCTATGTTCAGATGCTCAAAGTATTGACATGCTACGAAAAAATGCATATAAACAGTCATCATTTCTATTTTATAAGGATATTATCCTATTTGCCAATTACAGTCATTCATTGATTAGGCAAGGATACGTTCTAAGAAATGCATTGTTAGGAGATTTCATCACTGTGTGAGCATTATAGAGTGCACTTACACAAACCACGATGGCATAGCCTACTACACACTAGGCTGTGTGGTCTAGCCTACTGCTCCTGAGCTTACAAACCTGCACAGCATGTCACTGTACTGAGTACTGCAGGCATTTGTAACACAGTGGTAAGTATTTGTGTATCTAAACAGAATTAAGCATAGAAAAGGTACAGTAAAGGTATAGTATTATGATCTTATGCGACTGCTTCATACATGCAGTCTGTCATTAACTGAATTGTTACACGGTGCCTGACTACATACGTGAACTATGGTAATTAAAGAGCGTGTTACAGCAGAACACTCTGAATTTGAAAGTGCTGTGTAAACCTGAAAACATGGAGAATCTCTCTGGCTAGTAAATAGTCTGTGGGCTTCAGCTGGTCCCCAGCATTGTTTAAGAGGAGGAGGAAGATCCCCACTAGAGGAGTAGCTGCTTTGATGGATGATCCAGCCACACAAAGGTGGTCCTACTCCACCACATACTGAGTCTGAGCCTTGGTTTTTTCATTTGCAAAATGGAAGATAATGACACTGTCATAAATTTGTTAATGTATTTAACATACTTAGGACAGTTCCCTAACTGGTGGGAGGTGGTGTTGATCTCCGACTTATCTGTCAGTCTGCAATACCACCTGATTGGGGAGTAAGGAGAGAAAACCCACATGAAAGTGCCTCTCACCGGGTCTATTTCGAGATGCTTGGTCCATATTTGCCGTAATTTGAAGCTGATAAGAACTGTCCCGTGGACTGCGAGTAACATGGTTCCCTTTCCTCTCCCCAAGTCACTGTGGGACCTGCTTAGTGGCAAGCAAGGGTGGGACTATCTTCATTGACAGGACAGACTCAGGAGCACATTCTGGGCCAAAGGTGGTGATTCCAAGGTTGCTTTCAAGCCACTTGTGATCCCAAGGGAAGGTCCCACCTTCACAATGTATGCGGAGTGGCGGGAAAGAGCAATTAGCCCCCTGCCTGGTTTCAGATGTGACCAGGCCATTTAAAATGAAAACACTTTAGAATCTGAAAACCGACAGCATCTGTCTCTAATTGAAAGGTTATTTGCAGACTATGTTTTTCATAGAGGGACCTTTGTATGCGTTTATTAATACACCGAGTCCATTACAGTGAAATCCATTTTGAAAATGGAAATACATAATTATTTTTGAATATTTAAATCATTTTAAAGCAAAATAATGAACTGGAAAGCATTGAGCTGAGGGAGTGCCTTTGATTACACAGCAGATTTTTCAGCTGGAATAAGATTGCAAATATATATTGTTTGCCTCTGCTCTGGGGAGGTTGCTCATTTTACCTCTGGGTTCTGTGACATTTTTCACTTTCATCGGATACTGCAGTGGCCCAAGATTCTAGTCCTGGCTTTTCCCAATCATTTCATGGCCTTGGGAATGTCACTTCTTGTTTCTGGGCATCAGTCACTCATTTGTAAAACACCTTGTGATTTAAAAGGCCTCTTCTAGCTCTGACTTTATATAATGGTATGACTCTGTGACTTAAATAAAGTAGGCAAATTCCTGTAAGCACCTGAGCAGTCCAAGAACTGTGGTCTTCTCCAGGCCCCAGAGTCTAAGATTGGGATTGCATGTTGCCTTCGACACCATGTGTGGAGCTCCTACTCTTTGCAGAAGACTGGTAAGGTCAGTGATGGGACAGAGAAATAAGCCACTGCTCGAGTTTGCTGTGGTATAGCTGGGGAGAAAGCAAACATTTATGATACGATCAGGAAGATGAAGCCATTAGAAATGTCACACCACAAGCCTTCAATAACTGTTGTGGAATATGGAAGGAAGGAAGCGTCTTCGTGGGTAATGTAGAGAGAGGGACAACTTCTTAAGGACAATATTTATAGTTGAATAATGAGACTTGGGTTCATATTCTATTGCTGAGCCAAATCTGGACTATTTATTTTCTTCCCATCCTGTTTGTGGATCATGGTTGGTTGGGTCTTTCGTCTACACTAGATTTGTGAGTGTCTTGGAGGCCTCTTGTCGTTGTTCCTCTTTGGAACCCCCAGGGCGTAGCAACTCTTCCATGTAAATGTCTCACATGATGGAACGCCCCTGATCCTCACCCTTTGACCCCTACCATGGCTCGCTGGCACCTGAATTTGGGCATGACCAGGAGTTGAGTGAGGTGACTTGGTGTTCTCGTTGATGGCTTTGCTGTTTGAGCAGTACAGGTGTTGCTGGATGCTTCAGACACCAGCATCTTTGCAGACTGTCAACTCCAAGGGAAATGGATGTGCCTGAAAAAAAACTACATCCCCAGTGCTGCTCTTTGGCTTGTGTCTAGAGATCGTCTTTCCATGGTTTAAATGTGTTTGTAATTAGCTCTAAGACCAATAGACAACCTACCGCTTTATGTCTGCAAGAGCTTCTCCATCCTGCTCCTGATGCATCTTGCTGGGGCGGCCAGGAGAGTGGCAGCTCCTTCTCACCATCTGTGTGTAGTGCATCTATAGACACGCTTTCAGGGCCTATACCCCCCAAATAGCTATGTCATCATTACTTTAAATTGGAATCTTTAAAGTTTTTTTTTTTTTTTTTTTAGCCTTGTTGCTCAGGCTAGAGTGCCGTGGCATCAGGCTAGCTCACAGCAACCTCATACTCCTGAGTTCAAGAGATCCTTCTGCCTCAGCCTCCCGAGTAGCTGGGACTACAGGCATGTGTCACCATGCCCGGCTAATTATATATATATATATATGTATGTATGTATGTATAATTTGTCTAGCTAATTTCTTTCTATTTTCTTTAGTAGAGATGAGGGGTCTCTCTTGCTCAGGCTGGTCTCGTACTCTTGAGCTCAAACGATCTGCCCACCTCGGCCTCCCAGAGTGCTAGGATTACAGGCGTGAGGCACCATGCCCAGCCCAAATTAGGATCTTTAAAAGGGTTCTGTAGTCCTGCCAGTGAAGCTACTGAATAAAATGGTGTTTAGGTATTTTCTATGATTTCCATGTCCCTGCCTTTCTTTAATAAGGAAATGGAGAGTTTGGTGATTTGGTTTCACTAAACTTTGTTAAATTTATGAGAAATCAACCCCGACTCCGAGAGCAATAAAAGGCCCAGCGTGAATGAGGCTGTGTTGGCATCTGGTAGCTCGGTGTGGTGTCACCATGCAGATACTCGCTGGTTCGCAAGGCCATTGCGAGAGACAGGGCTGGGGAAGAGGCTGGGAGAGGAGACGGAGGGGAAGCCGATGGGGGAATGGGGAGTGGGAGGCTGCCCTATAAGATAGAAGAACATCTTTCCACGCCTGCTGGCTGCCCTGCACTGGGATAATTGCGCCTTTATTTGCTGAAAACTCTGCTAGGTTCCCTTCTTGGTACTGCCGAGTAGGCACCTGCGGTCCCCACATCCAGGTCCTTGCTGGCTCTGTTGGCCTCATGGAGAGCCTAGTGGTTCTTCTTTTCAGACATCATCCTATGTCACTGCACTGCTACCTGGTGGATTTTGCACATTTCTGTTATATTTCACTTTGGTTACCTGAGGACATGCAGAGATGGTTATTCGTGCTACATGGAGTAGAGATTTATACATTTTTCTTGGAAGTTTTGTTGTGTTTTATTTCATTAATATTCTTTTTATAAAACAATCCCCCACCCCACCCCACAAGTCCCCTACTCCGTGTATATACAAGCAATCCAGGTTAAAAACCCCTTATCTGAAATGCTTGGGATGAGCGATATTTCAGATTTCAATTTTTTTTTTGATTTTTGGAATATTTTCATGTACATAATGAGATATCTTAAGGATGGGACTTATGTCTAAACGTGAAATTCATTTATTTTTCATAAATATCTTACCACTTGTAGCTGAAAGGTAATTTTATACAGTATTTTTAATAACTTTGTACATGAAACCAAGTTTTGACTGCTTTGACTGTGACCCAACACCTGAGGTCAGATGTGGAATTTTCCTTGTGTGGCATCATGTTGGTGCTCAAAAAGTTTTAGATTTTGGAGCATTTTAGATTTCAGATTTTCTGCAATGGAGTTCTCAGAGAAATCCAAGCTACATAAGGGTCTAGATTTACCCATCACATCAGTTCTAAGATACCCATAGAATTGTACCTCCCATGTCTAACTTTCTGGCTATCTACAAGGATCCTCTAGATTGGGTTAGTCTCTTTGCTTTCCGTGGATGTGTTACTAGTAGGATACACTGCTGGAAGTCACTGCTTGGTAGAGGGTTGGCTTTGCATCCACGTTTTCTTAACTAGTCTTCCTAACCAGCCTCCTGCTTTTTGTGGAATTGCTCAGCTGCCTTGGGGTGTCAGGGGGGACCACAGAGGCCTCTCTGGGGTGCAGAGCCAGTGAAGAGATGGAACCCCAGCCCTGAGAAGGGCCACTCTTGGCCAGGAAGCTCTGCATTATAGGACCTCAGATGCCAGCACCTCTTCCACCCGGACATGTGAACATGCCTGTGTCGGGCTCTAGTTCCTCATCTGCCAGATGGAAGACAGTTCTTAAAACACTGGGTTTTGTGAAGCTTAGGTTAGATGATCTGTGTGGAAGAACTTGGTAGCATTGTACAGCGTCGTAAGATTAATTACTTGCCTGTTGCTCTAACCCACTGAGCTGTGGTACTGGGAGAACAGGGGACTGGGAAGCATGGTGACTCTTTCTTGCTGTTTTCTAAGGTAAGAAAATGATTTTATATATATTTATATCTCTATATACATATGTCTTTGATACCCGATTCTCTCTGGACATTGGCTGGAATTCCTGTGCTTACAGAAGGGGAAGGGGAGAGCGGGGGGAGGGTAGGACAGGCAGCTTGATGTACAAATAGTTCTATCAGATGCGGATTAGCCTTTTGTAACAGAAGCTACTTTGAGGGACACTCGTTTTGGCTTGTGTATGTGTGTGTGTGTCCTTCCTTATGCTGTATCTGCAAGGGATACATAGCAAGGGTTTTGATAATTTTGCGAGGAGATGGAGGAGAATCCCTGTGAATGACATACCAACCAACAAACACCCCCTCAAAACAAACAACATTCCAAACCAAACCAACAACAGAAAACGGGCAAAGATGCTAAAACTTTGCGACAGATAGCACGACCCCTTGAGCTCTGAACGACAGAGCCTGGAAGCGCAGCTGACGAGTGCTCAAGATTGATTTCAGCAATTACTCAAGCAGCAGCCAGCGCCCTAACTCAGCTGCTCCAGAGGGGGGATTAGGGCGTGTACATGTCGGGTCCAGCCACTAGCTGTCACTGAGTGCCGATGACTAACAGGTTTGGCTGTCTTAATGTGGTGGAATTCCTTTTGAAAACATTTTTTTTAATTGGGGAAAAATATTTTAAGAGCTTTAGTAATAAGCACCTCATCACTGAAGCCATTGCTATAAAATATCTACGAATGACCTATATGAATGTTCTGGGGCATTTGTGCAAATTTAGCCCATTCCAGCACACGGGTACTCACTATCTTGCACCCACTCAACCCAGAGTCTCTGATTCCTGTTGTTTCCTGATGGTTCATAGCTACTGCTGGTATTCTGAGGATGAGTGTGAGAGCATGTTTTCAGAATTAGTTCAACTTTCTTTGTCTGATCAGAGTGTGACCATTCTCTCCAGTTGCCTACCAGGATAACAGCTGTCTGCTGTTCTCGTGTGTGGTCAGCCCAAACATTACTGCTGGTGGGCTGGGGGCCCTTCAGCACCTCCCTGTTAATGACCGAATCTTTCCTCTGCTGTATCATCTACAGTGGGGGCGGAAGAACAAGAAGGGAAATGCTGTCCTTCCTCATTCGAACTGGAGAAAGATTTGTCTCCCCCAATCAACAGGAAGGTCATGGAACTGGGACATTGAGTTCACGAATATGGTGCTGATGTGGGTGATCAGGAGGGTAGCAAAGACACCTCTTGAATCATTCTCCCATGGGACTTCTGTTTGGATTAGACCTTTGCCATTAGCAGGGTTCCTCAGCCTTGACACTATTGACATTTCGGACCAGATCATTTTTTGTTGTGGGAGTCTATTCTGTGTACTTTAGGTATTTAACAGCATCTCTGGCTTCTACCGGCTAAATGCCAGTAGCACCTCAATTGCGACAATAAAAAATGTCTCCAGACAGTGCCAAATGTCCCTAGGGTATTCGAGGGGAGGGTGGAGAATTGCTGTTGGTTGGGAACCACTGCTATGAAAAAATGCCATGTCTGGTTTTGATCTGTACATGAAGGAGGACACGAAAAAGGTGGCCACAGTACTTCAAGTTTAAAAAGGTACCTGTCTTTGGCCTCTGATGTAGCCTCATCCAACTGCCCACCGTAATATCTAGAAAACACTGAAAAATGAAAACTCTATAGCAGGACTAGACTTTAGCCTGTTTTCAGAATTGGGGAGAAATTGCTTTGAATATGGCGCAGAGAACTGACTACTTGGAAAGATGCAGTCGGCTTGTGCGTGACTGTGCTAGGAAGCCTCTTCACCCTCTCCCTGTCATCTGCCTGTCCCACCAGTTCAGAAACGCATGGTCTGCTCCACCCAGAAAAGTGAGCTGCCCTCCCATACAGCATGGTGGTGGTTTTGGTCCCAATGCTATTGTGTATCCTGCCTTATAGGCACTCCTCTTCACTAATGTGCAGATTTTGTTTGATAACAAAATAAGTAGACAGGAAATGGGCGACGTGGGGTTGGACCACCCAAGGTGCGTTTCAACATTCCACCTTTAGGAGGTGAAAGTGAAGACAGGAAGGGATCTTGCCAACACACTGGGTGGGAATTGTCATTTTAATATGTCACATTGGTTAGTTGATAAGACAAGCTAGAGATGGGGTAGAAGGAAACGCACCCTGAGGGAAGAAGAATCACATCAGACAATACCTGTTGGAAACTTGAAATTGGACTGGCTTCTGGCACTCAGTTTCGTTCTTGGAGCATGTTGCCTGAGTAGCTTTGACTATTGCTTAAGAAGACAGAGAACAAAGGGAAAGGCAGTAAACTGTTCTCTTTATATTTTTTAATTGGAAGAACAGAAATTTTGAGAAATGATGGTCATTTGAAGTCCTCCTTCATTACTAATTTTATAGAGATATTTTGTGGTTCTGCGTTTTGGTTTTTGGTAGGTAGAGGCTATATAAAACTTACGTGATTTTCTCTTCTTAATTAGAAACAGTGATTACATTATCTTTTATATTGCATGGCTGTTTTCCTTTAAACAATTGTATATATTTTATATTTTTTGCTTTTTCCCCGTATAGACTTTTATGAGGGTGGATTCATTGTATACCATAATCTGCTATTGTAGTATGTTATGAAAATGAGTTATTTCCATCCCTGAAATATAACAATACCAGTGTAACATAAAGTAAAAGGCAATATATTCCTTAATAGATAGTAATCGTTGATAGATACTAAATATTAATAGATTTTATTTCATCTAAGGATTTATGTGGAGAAAAGAAATACTATGTAGCCATTGGAAAAAAATTTCACTGTAAAGTTAAGGGACCCATCACCCCGAGTCTCAGAGGAAGAGCAGACCTTTGAGGCGATTATTGTAAGAAACAAGAGAAATATTTTTAAAATGCTTTACTTCAGTGTGATATAAAAAGACATGGCATATATGAAACAGGAGCAACAAGTCATAAATAGAAGGGAAGGGAAGAAAAATGCAGTTAGGTGAAATAAGAAAGGATTTCAAGAAAAATAAGGATGCAGTCACATAATTAAAATCCACTTTGGAGAACATAAATATCAGAACTGATACTTTAGAATTTTGACTCGTATGTGGAAGGCAGCCTCGACATACTTTCCACATTTTAGAGATAAAAATGCTAAGAGAAAATAATAAATACCAGGCATAACCACAGAATCAGGACCATAAGAACAGAGGCAATGGAAAAAAATAAAACATGAGGATGAAAACTTTTTTGGATTTGAAAGAACTAACCCTATTACAGGCAAAATGCATAGACAGCCATATGGAGGCACATTCTGCCATCATTTTTAAATTACCGAACAAAATAAGAAGCTATATGAGGATCCAAGCAGGAAAACAGGGTTACTCATAAGGAGTAAAAAAAAATGCCAGACATCTGTCTGGTAATGTTTCATGCCAGAAGACAAGTGAAGCTTGTAAGGTCTATTGAGTACTGAGAAGGAAGAGACTGTGATTCAAGAATTTTATATCCAGTTAAATTGTTTTAATGTGTGAAGTCAACAGAGGGACTGCTCTAAAAATTCTGCAGGGTGCCTGCTCTGGCCAAGTCCTCTTCTCATAGGTCCTTTCGGTTGAAGGTGATTCTGTGGAGCAGGTAGGCATTTGAGCCAGGGGACTGTGCCGTCTCCCGCAGAACTGACTGGAGTAGGACGAGACCTCTCTCGGAAGCAACCTGTGACTTCAGATCTGGAAAATAGATGAGCTGGGCCAACTACATTCTTCTTCGAGGATTTCGGGATCGAGAAGATATTGCAGTTGACATTGAGGACTGGAGTTACAGTCAGCACCCCAGCAAGGCAAGCCGTGTGCAAGCTAGTATTTCAGGGTAGGGGCGCAGAAACTCTGAGGGGTTGGAGAACTGATTGTGGGAGAGGGAAAGGAGGGGAGATTAGGGCCAGAGAGATGCAAATAAGCCCCACATACAGAAACAAAGTAGCTGTCTCTCTTCCCCTCTCGTTCCCACAAAGCCCTCTCGTCCTTTGAATTCTGTCCTGCATCCATCCTTATAGTAAATCCTCCTAGACAGAAGGATGTATCTGTTCGTTCCACTCAAGGGAAGTTCTTCCAATGGCATCCTCAGATCATCGAGGACTTACAAAATTTGCCATCTTGCAACCTTTAATTGAAAAAGTTGTTTGAAGGAAAATAAAAGTTGTAAATGAAATAATGAAGTATGAAAGGACTGGATGGTTCTGTGGGACTCTCATTAGGCTTAATAGCTAATATATCACTAATGTCCTGAGGAAACTGGTCACCTAGTAACTAGCCTGATGACTTAGCCACGCTAATAACACAGAAGAAGGCTGCAGGTTTGATGCTGCTTTTCACAATGGCAACTCTCAAAGATGAAGAATGTTATTAGAGATCATAGCTTCTAATTTGGGTAATAATCCTGTAATCTGACATAAAAGATGTTCTGGAATAGCCTTTCTCCCAGGTAGCATTTATCATCAGAATTATAATTGCAATTTAATATATCTGCAACAACGTAGCAAACATGAACATTGACACAATGTTGCCTAGGAGAAAACTTGGAAAAAATATTGATGTGGTTTTCTTTGGAAAATAGGTGACTTTTTTTCTTTAGACACACACTCTCTAGCTTGTATACACTCAAACACATGTATATTGTATATATATGTATACTTTGTATGTCTGGTTCAATGAGTATTGGTATTTTTGTTTGTTAGGAGATGGGGTCTTGCTATGTTGTCCAGGCTGGAGTGCAGTGGCTATTCAGAGGCGCAATTGTAGCACATTGTAGCCTTGAACTCCTGCCTCCAGGGATTCTCCTGGCAAGCCTCCTAAATAGCTGGCACTATAGGCTTGTGCCACCGCACCCACCTTAAGTGTTGCCTTTTAGATAAAAGCAGTAAAAGATAAGCCTTGTATTTAAAAAATTAGAGACAATACTGAGCAACATCGCAAGGACTTACTAAGAACCCCCTAGGGGCACTATGCTCAGGCTCTCTGCAGGCATTGTCTCCCAGTCTTCCTAGGACCCTGATAGCACATGAGCTTTTGTCACTTTCTAAACGAGGAAGCTCTAGCTGTTTGAGGTTAAAGACCTGACTAAGGCCGGGCATGGTGGTTCACGCCTGTAATCCTAGCACTCTGGGAGGCCGAGGTGGGAGGATTGCTTGAGGTCAGGAGTTCGAAACCAGCCTGAGCGAGACCCTGTCTCTACTAAAAATAGAAAGAAATTAATTGACCAACTAAAAATATACAAAAAGTCAGCCGGGCATGGTGGCGCAGGCCTTGTAGTCTCAGCTTCTTGGGAGGCTGAGGCAGGAGGATCGCTTGAGCCCAGGAGTTTGAGGTTTCTGTGAGCTAGGCTGACATCACGGCACTCACTGTAGCCTGGGCAACAGTGAGGCTCTGTCTCAAAAAAGAAAAAAATAAAAGACCTGGCGAAGTCTCATAGGTAGTACGTTACATGTAAAGGTTGACTGTCTCAGAAAGGAGGATCTACTTCTACAGGGAACTTCAGAGAATGTAGGTGGAATTGTCAGTCTCCTCGCTCATCTGAATGCCTCAGCCTGGGGCCTGGGAAGGATTCGCTGTCTGCTCGGCATCCCAGGCCAGCTGTGTACGTGTGACCGTCTCTCGGGGAACGTGTTCTGCACTGACGGGGGGGCGTTCATCAGCATTTACTCCAGTGGATGCTGCTGTGCCCAAGTGTCTGCACAAGGGCTAACTGGCCAGTTGGTGGATTCATCTCCTTCCTCCTCCTCCTCCTCTGTTTTCTTCCCTCTTTGATAGCCCCTTGGCTATTTTCCCTGCCCCCATCCCTGACTTTTGGGTGGCAAAGGAAGGTGCAATTCAAACTGTTTCAAGATGGGTTAAGAGGAAATTGTGTCTATTGACAGAAATGATACCTTTGCATCCTTACAGATCTTGACTGCTCTGTTCATCCATTTGCCTGCCTTTCCCCGCCTCCAGCAGGGAATAAACAGATGGGGGTGGGAAGTTTGCTTGTAGGTGCCCCAGACTTCTTGGTGTCACCTAAACTGTCCCCCCAGTTTACCAGGGGCATAGTCAGCACTCCGGTGTATTTGAAAAACACATTTTGATTCCTTTCCGGTCCAGCAAATGCATTAGTTTCTTTTCCTATTTTTGCCATTTCAATATTAGCTTTAGGAAATAGATAAAATTCTGAAATAGTTTTGGCTCCTTCAATGTTTTTTTTTTTTAAATCTATATTTTCCTAAATGATATTAAATATCTTATATATAGATTGCACATATGTGAATATATTTATGTATATGTGTGTATATATCTTTTGGTTGTTTATTTTTATAAATGCAAAAGGCTTAGAGGCTGCTCTCAGATGGGGGTGGGTTCGTAGGGCCCTGCTGCTCGCAGACGAGCATCGTGGGGAAAGTGGTATTTGTTTTCAGGGTTCAGGGTTTTGGTTTTGGTTTTCTTAAGCCTGCTGAGAATGGGAGGGCACATTTAGTGAGTTCATGATCAGGAGCTGACAGAGTAGCCCTTTAAAAAGCAGGTGTTGTAAAGACATCAAGAAAATTTCATGAGTGTAAGGGGGTGGTTAGAGGAGGGGGCAAGAAAGGCCCCCAAGATTGATCTTAATTCATAATTTGTGTGGAGCCTGAGCAGAAATCTGGATTGGTTCTCTATGAAGAAGGAAATTACTGGATTTGTGGATGGTATTCACAGAAAATCACAGGAGCGTATGTAATCCCATTAAGAAAGTAGATCCCAGGCTCCTAAGCGTGCTTGCTGTGATGTGGGCATACTTCTTTTATCTGTCATGGCAGATCCCAAAGTTCAGGCCTCTCTTTGGCACTATTCCAATAATCTAGTTACTATTTTTACTGTCTAAACCTTGCTGGGCTCCCATTCTGGGCATAACACTGAGTTTGAGAGCTGTGAGGAAAAGTGATTAAATGAATCACGAAAATCTCATTTCTCCTAAAGCCTCTGGTAATTCAGACTTGCAAATTTCCCTCCGGATAGCTTTAATGTGTAAATTAGACCAAGTTCCACAGCAACTCCAGAACCTCACCTAAGAACCCCCATCCCTCTGCCGGTGGTGTGGTTTGCTCTCGTTTCATGCTGGTATTGTACTCACTGGCCCAGGAGCAGTGGACCTGCCTTGGAGCTGTCACTGTCCTGTGGAACATTTCCATTCTGCGCTCAGTGCTCACTTGTGGGGCACCAAGGCAAAGGAAACTTGGGGACGGCACCCAGGAACACCCAGGGAAGGGGCCGGGGCCAAGCAAGCAGCGGTGAACTCTGGTCTGATCCTGACGTGTGTCGGCGTCCTGGGAGGGTGCTGTGGCAGACAGGAGGAGGCCGGGGCTTCAAGGCATCTTTGTGGGAGGTGACGCAAGGACTAACAAAAGTAGTAGTTACTTTAGTGTCCCCGGAGTCTTCACCGAGGCCTGGAAAACAGTAGGTGTTTAATAATTACTTGTAAGTTGTTTGAATTAATTAATGAACAGATGGTTGAACGGATGCATCAAGCCCGGGACCTGGAGCAGAAGCCGGGGGACTGGGTAGTGCTGGTGGCTTGATGCTTATGCCATATCCAGGGCACTCTGGTCCCCTTGGCATATGGGGGATCAGACAACAGACTAGTTCCAGACCCCACTCGCTAGTGGGAAAAGTGTTCTGAACTTGATCGTAAGGCTCTCATTGGTTCAGTGTCTGGGCAGGGCTTCCTGGATGGCAAGTGGCAGTGCCGTGGCTAAGAACAGGAATGCTGGACTGACTCCCAGGTTTCACTCTTGGTTCTACTACTCACTACCTTGGGGTGAGTCCCTTAATCTCTCTGTGCCTCAGTTTTGCTCATCTGTAAAATAGGGATGATAATAATAGCACCTACTTCATAGGGTTGTTGTGAGGATCAAATGGCATAACGCATGTAAAGCACTAAAGTAGACATAGCTGTTTTCGTTATGTTAATTTGTCATCATTGTTGTTTTTGTGGGTGAGGAAGGAATGACCAGACATTGCTTCTCTATTTTCAACCTAGGCTTGGGTTCCTAGAATGAAGGGTTGGTTTTGAGCCATTGGCAATAAGGCCCCTTAGGGAATGTATGTTGTCAATCACATGTGAAGACGGACTGGCAGAATGTGGCATTGTGAGGGGTGGTGGATTATAGTCCAGTCCTCTAGGAGGTTCTGGCTACACTGGCAGGACTCCTTGAACTCCTGCAATTGCATGAAGAAGAGATTGGAAACGGGTGAGAATCGGTAGCTCTAGCCAGTCCTCAAAGGCTATTTTGTTACAGCAAACCGGACTGGGAAACAAACCGAGAGCCACATGAGAGTACTGCAAAACAGGCTTTTATTACGCTAGTGGGCTCGGAGGGGTCTCACCTCCAAATTCTGAGCAAAATGGGGGCTAAGCATGGTGGCTTTTTATATGTTACAGAAGCAAATGGTTACAAAGTTTGAGGTCTAATCACGTGTTACTCTGTAGTTGCTTAGTCATGCTATTTTGCAGTTACGCACAAGATTGAAATCTAGTCAAATGTCATTCTTTAGCTGCTTAGTCATGCTAGTTTGCAGTCATGCTGCTATTAGGAAGGGAATGGAAAAATTCTCCCATACAGTTTGATGGGAAGACATCCATCCCTCTGAAGGGTCTGGCAGTCAGGAGACCTGAGTTTTATGTTCACCATTTGCAGGTTGGGGCTCATTTTTCCTCTCTGTAATGTAAGCAGAATAAAACATGCCCTGTTTACCCTGTGGCATTATTACAGGACAAAAATGAAGAAGGAAATAGTTTGTAATGATTAAGACAGCCATAAATGGAGCCAGGTGCGTGGCTCATGCCTAGACTCAGGAGGCTGAGATGGGAGGATAACTTGAGGCCAGGAGTTTAAGACCAGCTTGGGGAACAGAGCGAGACCCCATCTCTACAAAAAAACAAAAAGAAAATTAGCCAGGTGCGGTATCGTGCACATGTAGTCCCAGCTACCCCAGAGGTTGAGGGGGGAGAATTACTTAAGCCCAGGAGTTCTAGGCTACGGTGAGCTACGATCACACCACTGCACTCCAGCCTGAGTGAGAGAGGGCAAGACCTATCTTTAAAAAAAAAAAAAAATATATCCATTCTTGTGATACTTAGAATGGGCTCCAGCCCTATCCAGGATAATACAAGAGGTGCTGGATCACTATTGTTTTTTGTGTAACCTAGACATTTGTATCCTCATAATACGTTGAAATTAAAAAAAAAAAGGTATCCATGAATGCAACAAATTAGTGTTGTTAAATCGGATCGCACCACTCCACTTGCATTCTACCTGTCTAAAACACGCGGTGAATCGTCATCTATCCTGGGACATGTGTACGAGGGGTTCATCAGGGCCGGAGAGGAGGATGTTTCCTGTCTACAACTGCACCCTGTCTATCACCCTACTGAAAACCATGTCAATTTCCAGCTGCAGGCCTTTGTGCTGTTTTCTGCAGTGTTTATTCTTCCTACCTCCAGTGATCTAAACTCTACTTATCCCTTCAAGCCCTGCTTATGTCACACCTCTTTCCTAAAGCTGTTTGATTATTCTAGCCACATGGAATTATTTCTTTTCTGAAGTCCACAGGTCAGCACTGATTTATTCTTTAGCTGGCTTGGATTGCTATCTACATTATAGATGACTTGGATATAAGAGCTAGGGCTAGTTAATACGTGCACATCCAAAAGTACATGAGCGAAGAGAAATCTGTCTACACACGTAGGAAAAGCACTTTGGAGCTTGAGGTTGGAATCTCCTCTCTGCCTTTTACTGTGCATCCTTGGGTGAGTCATTTAAGCTCTCCAAACCTCAATTTTCTCAAATGTAAAATGGTGATGTTATTATCTACATCAGGATTCTTGGGCAGCTTAAATGACGTAAGGCTGCGAACACCGTGATGAGCATGTACTAGACATGGCATCAATGTTTCAACTCCTTTCTCTCCTGCAGGGAAAGAGGAAGCATAGGGAAGAGAGGTGGGAAAAGAGGTAGCTTTAACCCCACTGAAACCCAGCATCGGATTCCCATGGCCTTGCCTGGGTCTTCAGAAGTGATTATTTCTTACACAGGGAGGAGAACCTTTGAAGACTGATACAGAGCTAGTGGACACAGGTGATGTAAGAGTCCTGACATTGGCTAGAGTTTGGGTTTCAGCAGTAATGTTCTGGCTCTTTGCAAAAGTCATGGGTTTCTAGTAGGGTGTGGTGTGTACTCCAGCGACCAAATTTCAGTGCCTGCAGAGGTTCAGGGCTGCCGGCTTCGGAATCCAGGGGAAGTCCCAGGAGTGAGAAAGAGCCAGAATCCTTACCCCTCACACCCACCCACCTTCCACGAGCAACGGGGAGGAGGGGACCCAGCACAACTTGTCACAGTTCTGATGCGTGTGTCCCATTTTGGAGACAGCTTAGATTTAGTAATTATTCTGAAAACCCTAGCCCTGCTAGAAGATTGGTAGGTTTATTTGTTTTTGTTTTTGAAATTGTGTTTCCGAGTAACCCCTGAGGGAGGGGCAGCTGGGCCGCGGGCTCCAGAGACCAGCCAATAGGGACTTGAAAGGTGATTAATGCTTTCCCCCTTCATTATTCAAGATAAAACTTTATCATCGCAAGGAACTACTTAATCAAAATGCCAGGAATCCTCTCGGTTATAAGAAATTTATTGGAACGGTTCTTTTTTAATCTCAAGTCATAAAACCATTTTAAACTTTAAATGTCATAGCAACATTAATGAACGATTTATTGAGGGGAAAACAAATTGGTTTATCGGCTCCCAGTCTGCTTTGGTATAATAACGAAGGCACTTTGGAGAGGCTTTTGCCTTTGTAAACAGCAAAGCCCTGCAGAGAGGAAAAGTTCTGTAACGTTGAAGTTTTGGCAAGTGGACCTCCTATTTTTGTTTTTTATTTACCCTCAAGGCCATTTCAGTTGTACCTGAGCTACATGTCTTTGTGCAAAGTGGCGAAAATGGAATCTCTGGTAGGAAAACAAACTGTTCTTACTGACGGTCAGCTATGGTGTTAAGAGTGGTTTCCTTCTTTCTGCTTCTTAATCCAGGGCCCACAGTTTAAGAAAAAAGAGTTGTGTGTTCACATTATTCCTCAGCATTATTGACTGCCTCGAGGGTAGATTCCTCCCCATCTGTATTCCCGATGACGGCTCTACCATTCTGTTTCTGTGGATAAACAGACCTGTGAAGAATGGGGATGATACTCAGGGAAGCAGGTGGCAGGGATGGGTTTCTAGAAAGCTCTCAGGGCACTGGAATTTTCCATGTGGATTCTGCAGGACATCTTGGAACTTTCAGAGAGGGCTTTGGGAGAAAGTTTGCATCTTTGACAAACACTGAGTGCTTTGCGTGGTTATAATGTAAGTAACTTGCCCGCCAGATTCAGCCCCTTCTGAGACGCCTTTCTCGAAAACCTCTGCCTGTGCCCAGCCGTGCTAGGGGTCACCCGGGAAATGGACTCTGAGGTGGAGGCTCGTGTGCAGGGAGTGACTGGGAGAGGCGCTGCTGGGACGGACGCCTTGAGGGGGTGAAGGAGAATTGAACTCTGTGCAGTTGCAACGAAGCCATCGCTCAGCGGGGCTCATGGTGCTCTGAGATGGGGCGCCCTTCACGATCGTCCTGTCTCGACGGGGGGTGGACATTCACAGCCCTCTCCCTCAGGAGCTGTCCTAGATGTGGCTGCCTCTGGGGAGGGGCTGTGTTTCTGGGTGGGGCACTTGTCTTGGACCAAGGGCGGTGCCTGGAGAGGGCCGGGCTGCCAGCCGGGAAAGCTAATGGCACCACCCACGTGCATACCGACCTCACAGCTCCCTTTGAGAAGCCTGCCTTGACCTTCATCTACCCTCACAGGATGTTTCCTGCCCTCCTTGGGGTCTGACACCTGTGTCTCTCTCTTTGCTGGTCTGTGGAGACGGGGAGCAGGTTTCCGTCACACGCCCGTACGCAGCATGGGGGACAGCACCTGTCCTCAGCGAGTGCGTGCTCACTGAGGGGCTGAATGCAGTTCTTCCCTCATTCAAGCGATGCTGTTCCACCTTTGCTTGTTACATTGTGTCCCTCTGTCCTGAGGCTTCAGCATCCTTCTGTCGCTGTGTCAAACTGAGAGGCAGGATGGGAGCGGAAGACGGAAGCTGTGGGTGCTCTTGGTGTGGTGGCTCCACGGCTGCCTAGCAGGGGCCAGGGTTGGCCTCTTGGCCTCCAGCAGGAACTTGCGGCAAGAACAGCCTGGTCCTGTGACGTCGGACCCCATGCTGAATTTTCAGAGCCTGGCAGCCCCTCGCCATCGGCTCTTCCTCAGCTGTCAACTTGGTCCTCTCTTTGTACTCTGCCTTTAGAGGCTCTAAAAAGGTTTTTTTTTTGTGGGGGGGATCAGAGAGGCTACACAGCTTCCCCCGCCTCAGGAACCTTCCAGATGGGCGGGGAGGACATTATTTCTTCTGTTGGGATGCTTCTAGGATCGTGGAGAAGATAGACACACACACATATGAAGGAAGAAGAGCGAGAGTTGGGAAACGTGGGTGAAGTGCCAGCTAGTAAGACCCAAACCCACCCGTCTGCGTGTTGGAGTGACGGCTGGCTTAGCAAGGGCGCTGCGTGGTCCCCTTCAGGTTTCTTCCCTAACCCTGCCCAGTGCTCACGGAGCACCACACAGGGCTCTTCCCTGAGGCCAGAGTCAGGCGCCCAGGTGTTCAGGGCTGGCTTAGTTCCCTGTGGTGGGAGCTTCCCACGTCACCTCTCTGTGGGCCTCAGTTTCTTCCTCTGGAGATGGAGTGGTCTTGGAGCTGTCTGGTCCACACTGGGCTCTGCCTCCCTCCCTCTGTCTCTCATCTGATGGGCCCTGGCTCCTGCCCGAGCCCGTCCCCCCATCACTCTCCAGCTCCCTTCCACGCCTGCCTGGGGTTGACATGTTATTAGAAATGGCCCTGAAATTGTTCTCTTCCCTGATAAAATATTCATCGCTCAGATCCGTATTTTTATTGGAGACTTTGAGCGGAGCAGGCTCTGTTTATGTTCTCATACATCATGGGCACACGACACCTGCTGTGACAGCAAAACACGGGACTTTGGGGTTGGGGACGCTGTGTGGGGAGGAGGGGCGGGGAGGGGGTCACAGGATGCGTTTTCAGAAAGAGACAGTGATCGTACTTGTGATGGTGGCAATGAACATAAAGCACACAGGCTCATAATTTTAGGATGAGGATGCACGTTGTTACAATTGTGTGATTCGAGTTTTGTTCCCTGTCCCATCGTCAGTAGAGTGTCCGTCATAATGTACACGTTCAAAAATACTTGTTGAATGAATTACTTTTGGGGAAAACCATAGCCCTCTCCTAATTCAGCTAGGGTCGTAGTCTCAGTTTGCTGCTCTGGTCCTGGCTTTTGAAGACGACCTTGCTTGGGGGCCGCACTTTGGCGGAGCTGTCACTCTGGGGGCTGAGGGAGCTTTGCCATGCAGCGGTGGTCAGAGCTCAGTGGGGAGGGTTTGTGCCTTGAAGGTTGGGATTTGGGGTTGGGGACAAAGGCACTGTTCTCTACCCGGGGCCCAGGTCACACCCCTGTGTGAGGGTCGTGGGTGTGTACAGCGAGCCTGCAGAGGTGGCGTGAGAAGGTGCAAGCTTGTGCACGTGGGTGCGTGTGGGCAGGGGCTAGGGAGGAAGCAGGAGGTTCAACTCACACCCGTAAAAGAGCTGCGACCCTTTGAATGAGATAGACTCCATCTCAAAAGCAGGAGAAGAGTGGGTTTTCCTTGACGTGCTCTCTTTCGGGATGGATGTGTGGGGAACCATTCAGTCTTTCTCAAGGGGCGACATGAGGTCTTTGCAGTTCCGAGCTAAGGGTGGATAACTGTTAGAACTTGGTGCTAAGAGATTTTTCTTTTTATTCTGGGAAGCTGGGGAAGACCCATAACCAGGCTGAGAGGCAATTAAGCCCACACTGCAAGTTCTGAGAGGTGCAGCCACGACTTGCCGAGAGCCCGGAGTCAGAGCCAGGCTGCCAGCCCCTCCCCCGCTACCTGCCAGTATTACGGAGCTGCAGACAAGAGGGGCTTAGGGCAAGCAAGGCGTTTATAAATAGAGGATGTTCATTTCCTCTATTACCCACTCTTGGGGGAAGGAGAAGGTTTTCCCTCTATAATGCTGAGAGAGGGAGACCCTGGGAGAATAACTCATAAAATTTGGGGGTGTCTCAACTCCCCCTTCAGTTACATCAGGACTAGTGATTGCCTTGCCTTTGAAAACCCTGAGCCACCAGTTTTGCAAAATGCCCCAAGCTGTTGCGGTTTGGAGGCAGGGTCAGGAGAGCAATGCTGGCAAGGCTGCAGCACCCAAGGTTCGTGTTTGTTGGACAGGCCCATGGGAGGTGGCTGGGCTTGAGCCATTTGCTGGTATTCTCTCTCCTTCCCATGTCCCTCCGCTTACAAAGAAGGCTGCCCACAGGTGAGGGGCCCCAGAAGCAAGAGGCTATGGGTGGCTCCTCTGATAGAGGCCAGAGGAAGGGAGCAATGTGGATACCTCACACCCAGGGGCTGGTATCGTCCAAGGAACCAATAAAAGCTGCCCACAAAACACTGGCGTTTAGAAACATTTCCCACAAAGAACAACTACCAACCAGTTTGCAGAAAGAGGCTACCTACTGGGCACAAGCACTCACCTGGGAAGACTCCCTCAGCCACCGCTCTTCCTCCCTACCCTGACACTAGCCTGAAGCCCAGATGGGCAGGAAGAGGAAACATGTGCCTACAGAACCTGTTCCCGCCTCCCCCTGGGCTGGCAGAACAAGTAGCAGATGCCACAGTGCTGGGGAGCAGGAAGGAGGAGAAGAATTTTAGTTCTTGCATGAGACTGGATTTGTGAGATCACCAGGCTTGGGGAGTCCCGGAACTGCGCCCCAGTCCTGTGATGGGATCCTGTTCCAAGAGTGGCCACCCATCTGTGGGAGTCCACGGAGGTGGCCTAGGCCAGCTGAGGGCAGCTGGGGGATGTGACAGGAAAGGGGTTTTCTGGTCCTCCGTTTTCAGAGGGGAGTTTGTGCTGTTTCCAAGCAGTGGGTCTTCTGCATGCTATCCCTGGTAACGCTTAGGTGACAGGACGGAGCCCTGTGGCGTGGTCACGTGTGTGGGTGGGAACCGGTAGCAACTAGCTGAACTGATGGCAGGAGCCTTGAGTGCATTGGTGGACGGACGCCTGGACAGAAATTGTGCCCCTCAGGCCCTCTTGGAAGCTGAGCGACAGCAGCCTCATCAGCATGCGTGTGCCCGCCCGACCCGGTCGGATGAGGGCTGGGAAGTGTTGTTAAACCCCGCACGGCAACGTGGGCCCGCTGGGCCTGATTAGTATCGACTGGAACTTCTTCCCACCAGTGGATCTGCCTGTTAGCGTCCATGTTTTGTGTGAAAGCGCAGCCATCTCGTTCCTCTCCCTTTCTCACGCCCTTCCCCCCTGATGTATTATTTTTTTATTGACAGTTTTCATTTGAAAAATTTTTGTGAAGAGTCAGAACTGTGGTCTGCAGAGGGTTTGGTTTACTCTCTTGTTCCTGTTCCTTTTCTCCCCGTTCTTCCTGTCCTTTTCTCATCTCATCCCCAGCACCGGCAGGTTGGGTGGCTGAGGGGGGCAGTGTGAAGGTCACAGGCTCACCAGCCACCTCTGGCGGGCGTGGTCTCACGTTGCCTGACCTCTGCAGAGCGTTTCCTCCTGAGTGGTAACTTGCGCCTGGTTTTCTTAAAATGATGAAGCAGAGGAACTCTCTTGAGTCCATTCTTGCAAAAAGGTCAGTTTTACTAGGGCAAGGGCTATGGCTGTGTCTTCTTTGCTTGTCACTATGTGTCCCCCAGCTGTGGCTGGCCCCCAGGTATTTGTCAGGTGTGTAAGTACGTAAACGCCCAGCCTGGCTCCCCCTGCTCCCCTGCACCCGGGCTGCAGTCCCTGCTGGCTTGCTGGTCCCTGCTGCTGCCTTCCTCTCCCCTCCCCGAACACCCTGTCCTTGCACGGATACCCACGTGCACCATCCTCAGGCCCCAGCCCTCCAGGAGGGACGCCTGACACCGCAGCTCTGCTCTCTCGCCTCATTTGATTGGCAGCACTTTGGCAGATGTTGTTGATTAGCTCTTTGAATTGGAGACCGGTACTGATGAGACCAAGATGATGGCATTTAACTTCATATAATTTGCTCAAGAATAACAATTCACAGACTGCAGATGTCACCCCTAATCTAGCTGGCCAGCCACAAATGGGTATGATTTGTTCTGGGAAAGCAAGTGTATAAGAGTCAGCGTGATGCAGTACGACTGGAGAAAGAGCTCCAAGCTGATGGTCTCCCGAAGGGCTAGATGGGCAGGAAGGACAGTGTAGCGTTGCGGCCATAGACAGGGTGGGACCCACACACATGAGATACCTCCTACTGACTGTGCCGATCATCACCACACTCAGGACGAGGCTCGCGCTCAGCCCTTACCCCAGAAGTGAGCTGGAGGAGCACAGGGAAGGCCAAGAGGGACAAAAGGCTCACAGGTGAGACAGAGATCTTGGGAGGGAAGCTGAGTGTTGCTGGGACCGGTTTCGAGTATGTAGTTCATTTAAGGACTGAAATGCATATGTTAACTCATCCTTGGCTAATTGCTGCTGGACAAGTGATACAGAAAGATATTACGAGTTGAGGACTCATAATAAATACCCCCATGAACTTCAAAGTGTCCTTGGAGGACAGATGAGTTCAAGATAAGCCAACCTCTTCCTCCACTTTCCAAATCCTGAAACCCCTGGTACAGAGAGTTGAAAATCTGGAATCTTCCCCAGCCTGACAACCATAACGCAAGTCACACTTTTGCATGAATGTCTCCTGCTTGGGTAGCAGATCGGGCCTGTTGTTTGTCAGCTACTGTCAGGGAAGAAGTGGACGAGACTCTTGGGTGATTATCCAGGTGGCCAGGAGCAGGCCGGAATGGGCATTTGGATACATTTCCTAGAGGGCCAGAAGGGAAAGTCGTCCTGCTTGGCCTTCTAATGTGTCCTGGGAAAGTGGCCACATTTTATAAGTACCTGGATCCCTAGGGAGTTTTCCTACCACTTGCACAGTGAGAATGGTTGATTCAGCCTTGTATTTGAGGGTAATGCTGTGTATTGTGAGTTACTTGGAGGCAGATTTTTCTTCTTACTTAGGTTTGAATTTCCCATAGCACCTAGCACAGAGCCTTCTACTAGAAGATAGCCAACAAATGATGGATGGATAAAAGTTGAATGAATATAAATGGTACTTTCAATGTCCCTAATAGTTAGAAAACGGATCAGGACAGTGGAAGCTTTAACCTGAAGCTGGTGACTTTGTAACTTTGCTTTGTGACTTTGCAAAGGAGTACTGCAAAATTACTCCGACCTGGATAGCTCTGTGTTTCTTTCTCTTGTTACTTTATTCAGAAACAAAAGATGCCCTTGTCCCAAAGATCAGATGCTGGCCACCTGCCAGGAGTTGCCTTTGGGTCTTACCTATTAGCGTTTGTTGGCTTTTGTATTAAATAGTTAGTGATTGTAGGGGGAGCTCTAGGAGGAAGGGATGGAGAAGAACAAATCAGCCTTCCAGCGTTAGGAAATGGATTTGGTAACTTTTTTCCTTGCTGCTTTCTGGTCGGTTTCGAGGGGCTCCTGGATAAATGTGCTGTGACAGGTTTTGGCAAAGTGAGGAAGAAAAGAACTTTTTATTTCCAAATGGGTAACATTCTCCGCGCTTTCTTCGTACCTCCCAAGCAGCCCTATAGGAAAGAGCCTGTTGCTCCATTCAGAATTTTGCCGGTGGTTCTCGGAGGCCAGGCGGGTACAGCCGGGGTCAGATGGGGTGTGTGGTGTGACCGGGCATCCTTGGGAAAGGCGCTCGGAGAAATGAGACAGAAGGTGTGGGGCCAGTTTGGGGTCAGCTTAGTCCTAACGGTGAGGTCCTGGTTGGGAAGCAGGGGAGGAGACCATGCTTCTAAAGTTTGCTTATTTCATAACTATGTCAAGTAGTGACTCATGGAATTAGCTGGTATCTAACTTGGCAGAAGCCTCCTTATTAGTCAGTTCCTTCTTTAATCAAGTGATAGAAATTTGTTGAGCATCTGCTATTGTAGCAGCGTAGTCACCCCTCCTCCCACAGATGGGGAAGGGAAATACTGACAGTGGGACGTATGTAACAGAGGGAATGGCCTGAAAAACATGGCAAAAACGTTTTCTATCTCTCTAAAACATCCTCCACTCCTTTTTGAGAACTAAAACTGCATCCCTGCCTCAGGCCAGTGTTGGGGAAGGGAAGGGGAATTTCTTTTGTTCTTTCTGCTACAGGAGATGGCTCAGCCCTGCCCTGGTGGAGGGAGGGTCCAGGGCAGAGGTCACAGGACTGTCTTCAGAGGAGGTGGGAGGATCAGGGTCATCAACTGTGGCTGAACAGCAATTGCCCAAAACTGAGAAACCCACCTTTTGAAAGCTCTGTGTTTCTGCTTATTATTAGGAAAGTGGCATTTTTCAGATAGTAGTCTCTGTCTTCCTCATTTGCTGGCAAATTAATAAATATCGTTCCTTTTCTCAAACTCAAACCCAAACCACTTGTTCTCATTTTTCTGATGCAGCCTCGAGCTCCGGTAACACTATGTGCTTGCCACTCTAAAGATCCCACAGGGAATAAAGTCTTACAAGGCATGATCCCTATGTCCAAGAAGTTTACACCCTAGTTAAGCATATATAGGTTTATGTTCAAGAGACAGTAACGAATAACATGGTATCATATATGCTGAGATTCTAAATGATGTGCTCCAACTCTAGCGCCTTATCTTGCTTTATTTTTTTTCACAGAAATTATTCGTCTAAAAGCATATCACCTATTCCTTTGCTTACCTGCCTCTTTTAAGTCTCCCCTGCTAGAATGTTATATGAGAACCAGGACCTTGTCTGTTCTGTTCACAATTTTAAATAAACAATTTAATCTCCATCTGCTCGGCCCATAGTAGGCGCTCAGGAAATAGCTGTTGAGTAAATGGAGCGGATTCTAAGTGTTCGAGGAGATGTTTGTCAGTAAAGGTTGATCGGAAGCAGGATTTAGTAACAGATCTCGTTTTTAATTCCATTCAGCATATATTATTCAGCACCCATTATATAGAGATCTCAGCCCACTGTGCGGAGTCACGCTGATGGTTTAAGCGGTGGGGCTGCGATTTGGACCCAGGCCTGTCTGGCTCCTAAACACACATCTCTCCACTGCACAATGCTGCTGTCCTCAAAAAACGGCCAGGCCTTCCCACAGAATGTTCTGGAGACCACAGGTCACAGACAGATCCCGATCTGGTCTGCGCGTGCTCCACCCAGGATTTAGTTCAGTTGTGACACTACGCCGACAGCTCTGCAGGGTGACTTGTGAAGGCGTGGTCCCTTCTGTCAGCCATGCAGTTATTGATGCTACCCGGGGAAGTGAAGGTATTTTTTTGTGACATTAGTGAAACAAAGCATATTAGACCCCATACTTACTATCTGAAAAATCATGGCATTTTCCCCAGAAACATTGCAAATGAGGCAGTGAGCCTACTTAGCGTGAACTGATCTGGGAGTAACCCTGTCTCGCGGTGGTCAGGGGAGTGGTGGCTTTGGTCCGCTGTGGCCTTAGAAGGTCCTTTTAAGCCCTAGGACCCTACGTTTGCTTCTGTTGGGTTGCCCCATAGCTTGGCCACACTGTGAGGGTTTCCTGGGCTTTTCTGTCCCACAAACTCCCAGAGTCATGTGAAAACCCTCAGTACCGAGGTGCTCGGTCCTCCACTTTCTCTCTTGTACCATTCTAAGGACTGGGCCTGACCTTTGAATTGGTATTTAGTTCCTGAAGATGGCCCTTTAATTCTCGGCGTGTTCCTTTTTAGAATTGTGACCAAGGAAGAAAAAACAGAGTGAGAGTTTATCTGACTTCCTCAGAGTCAGTTTTTTTTTATTTAGAAGAAAAAATGGGAATATCTCACCTCTCTCCTGCTTTGTTGGTTTTGCCCAAATTGTCCTGAGACATGTTTGGGATGGGGAGTTACTCCCTGAGGAGAGTGCCGGCTTCTTGGAGGGTAACCCCGGCCAGAGGACTTAACTGTAGGTTACAGAGAACCATGGGAAGGGGCGACGGTGACGTCATTGTTGACGATGAACAGAGGAGAGTGTGGTGGACCTGGTTTTTCCTCTTTCTTTCTGACTTCCAAGGCCTTTCAGATGAGGAAACGCCAACTCCTGAGCTTCACTGGCCACAGAGAGCAGAGGAAGCTAATGATCGCTGAGGGGCCAGTATTCTACAAGTTTCCTTCATTGACATTTTCTCAAGGAAAGGATGGGGAAGATGTAGTGAAAATGGCCACCTCCTCTCCTGGTTAAAAACAGAATTCTTTGCCACATTTCATTTCTTAGCTGAGGTTTGGGAGGAGCCCTGTGGGGCCAGGTGACTTCTGGCCTGTGTCTTTGACCTTTGTCATGGCCTCCGGGCGGTCGTGGGCCACTTGGTCTGGGCAGAGAGAGGGCCCTCTGGTTTCATCATAGAAAGTGTGTACAGTGGCTCACGCTTGTAATTCCAGCACTTTGGGAGGCTGAGGTAGGAGGATCGCTTGAGGCCAGGAGTTCGAGTTCAGCCTGGGCCCACATAGTGAGATCCCATATCTACAAAGAAATTAAAAAATTACTCGGGCAGGGTGGTGCACACCTACCTGTAGTCCCAGCTACTTGGGAGGCTGAGGCGGGAGTATCACTTGAGCCCAAGAGTTGGAGGTAACAATGAGCTATGATTGAGCCATTGTGCTCCAGCCTGGGCACCAGAGCAAGACCCTGTCTCAAAAAAAAAAAAAAAGGATTAAAAGACTAAGAACGCTTGAAAATAAACCTATTCATAATTTTTAAATATGAGCAAGATTCTTAACCATTCTGTACCTCATTTTGCATAAATGTTGTATAAGTAAGTATGAATGTATAAGTCTAAATGAAGATATGGAGCCAACAGGGTGGCGTGGTGACAGGATGCCAGTTTCAGAGACAGATATGAATCCACATCTGTTTTCTCATCTGGAAAATGGGAGTTTTCTAACACACGTCCATAGATTCAAATATGGCAAGTGCCCAGCCAACTGCCTGGCACCAAGAACGTGCTCAATACATGTTCATTCTTACCCCTATTTTACTGCTACTCACGTTGCTTTATACGAATATCATTTTCTTTTAGTCCTTGCATTTATTTTACTTTTAATTGACAAAATTGTCAAGTGACAAAATAAAAAATTACTTGTGGGGTACAATGTGATGTTTTGATGCATGTATACATTGCGGAACAATTAAGTCAAGGTAATTAACGTGTCTATCACCTCACATACTTATCATTTCTTTTTTTGTGATGAGAACATTTAAAATCTTTTTGCTGTCAATTTCCACGTTTGTTTTGTCTGTGAACCAGGTGATCACCTCCCTGAAGGGGTGGGGATTGTGTCTCTAGCATCTTTGTGTTTCTCATTCTGGCCAGCACAAAGCCTGACACCTGAGAGCCACTTAATCCTTAATGAAGGTGCATAGTGGCTGCTCCTACTGAATAGATGCTGAGTTAATGAATGAATGAACATGACAGACGAACTGAATACGATGTAAACTCGCATCATGTTACATCAGCCACGGCAGAGCACAGACGTGGTGGGCACTGACAAAGCCTTAATTGTAGGATTACCATTCACAAGTATCATTCAATAAACCGGCTCAATTTTAGCGAGGCGTTGAGCATTCAGGAAATAGGGAGCTTGCTGCTATTTGTGGAGCACCTTTTAGTGTAAACTATAATGAGTGTTTGTATGATTCGTGCTGCTAATAGAGAAGGTACTTGGGGGTAATACGCATTTTTGTAATCTGAACTGGTGACATTGGGAGCTTCTGCTTGTATAGCTTATTAAGGAGTGTGATTGCCCATAAAGAAAACGGTATTTAGCAAAAAGCTCTTCTTAGTCTAGCCGCCCAGGATCAGGAGGTGAGGCTAAATGAAGAATCCAGAAGCTGCTTCAGGTGCAAGGATATTCATACTTTCCAGGGAGAAGCAGGATCCCCAGCTTGTGCTTCACTTTGCATCTTCTAAGGTGTTTTTCCTTTGTCACAGCTAATATCTGCCATTTATTGAGTGCTTGCTGTATGCCAGGCACTCACCTGAACTCTTTACCTTCAGTGTCTTGGCTAATCTTTATAATGTCTCTGTGAAGTGGGTTTTATTACCACCTCCCTTCTACAGATCAGAGAGGATGAACTCTACCCAGAGCCTCACAACTAATAGGTGAAGGTGGGACTCAAATCCAGGGGAGAGAATCCGTGCACGTATAATATTAACCCCTGTGTTCTGAGGCCGCTTCTTGTTCTCATGCCTCTGGGTCAAGTGGCTCTGCCCGGGGCAGGCACCCAGAGGGAATACAGAAATGTGCTCGGCATTTAGGGGTAGAGATTCAGTAACAGACGAGGTCTCAGCCCTGTGATGTTCCAGAATAGCCAGGAAAATGAAGCAACCGAACAAATACATATTTATAGAAACGGTGAGAATTTAGCAATAGCAGAAAACATTGTGTTAGAGGTTAGGGGTCATAACTTGGGCTTGGCAGATGGATGATGATGATCTGGGAAAGCTTCCAGAAGGAGCCTAAACGTGAAGTCAGGATGGGGTGGGGGGGGTAGAAGGCAGTGTATGGGGTAGTGGGTAGGATGCATGGTGGGGAGGGGGAGTGCAGGAAGAATCCATTATGGCTCTTCAACACTGCCGCAGAGGGAAATCCGGGGAGAGCCTCTCTAGGGTCCCTCACAAGGGCAACACTGCGCAGAGATTCCCGGAGGCTGACTGCCAAGGTGGAGGCTGGAGGTGGAGTTGGGAGCTACTGCTTGTCCATTCAATGGTGCTCTCAGCAGCTGCATGGCAGATCCAATTCTCAGCAAAGCTGAGAAGGGGAGAGAGTTTGGTTTTGATGGATTATAAAGGAACATAAAAGTATCAGGACCACCTCTCCAGCTCCTTATGCAAAAGGGAAGGTCGAGCCTGGAGGCTGAGTCAGGCAACACCCCCTTCTAAATGAATAGCTGTTAATAACGTTATGCATCAGCCTGATCGGTAAAAAGACTCAGGCCCCTGTGAAGGACTGGCCCCCAGAGCTCGTTCACAAGGAAATTCCTTGCTGGTCTCCCATGAGCAAGGATGTGCAAATTGAAACTTGGGTCTGCAGGATGATGTAGCCCCTAAAACCAAAGTCTCTGTGATTCCACACTAATTGTGTAGATTACAGGTTTATCCTACCAGGTGCAGAACAGAGACAAGATGAGATCAATCTTCCATCTACCCAGGGACATCCACATAATGGATTCTTCCTGCACTTCCTTTTTCTCTTTTAGCATTCACCATATCTTGTGGGAAATGTAGATTTCTTGAGCCTCAGAGGAATGTACCCATTTATACATCAATCCTCCCTCTTTGTATTTTTTTCCTGCAAGCGTCTCCTTAAATACTGAAATTCCCAAATCGCCCTTCAGAAAAACAGTCAGATTTATCTGTGGTTTGTGTTTTCCCTGGGTGCATCTCAAACTTTGGCTTAACAAACCTCCACTGATTGAGACCTTTGCCTAGTCACTTATTTTGGGTTGTCACTTTCTCTATTATTGTCCCCTGAGCCCTTTGTCCTTTACCATGGCCTCATATTGCTCTTCACCTGTGCCAAGTCCCTGGGGCTACTTCTCCTCACCGTGGAGAGTACTCCTCACCCCAGCTCTCTTCCCCTTCTTCTTGCCTTCTTTGTTTGGCAGATATTTCTCGAACATCTGCCATATATTAGCATCATTGTTTCCCTGTCATATGTGAGGCTGACTAGCTGGCTAATGTGACAGATTAACCCATGTTGCAGCATTACCATTGTTAACGTGCTGATGTGGTCTCCCCATGAGAGCACATAGAAGGTGAGGGACAGAGCCCTGGGTGGTGGCTGACATTCTTAGAACTAGACAGAGAATGAGAAACCTGTGATGGAGACTGAGAAGCAATGACTCTAAAAGGAAAGCGAAGAGTGTTTTCATTGGAGCTGCAGAAGAAGGTGAACAAGGAAAGTGGAGAGGTGGAAGGATGCTCATGATAGATTAGGTGAACAGAGCAATTTCCTAAGGTAGTGTGTGTGATCCTATTCTTAGAAGAAGCTCATGTCTGTGTGTATTTATAGAAAAGTATTAGGTCATTGCTAGTTATTTCTGGATTTTTAAAAAATGACTACTTCTGAGCATAAGGAGTACAGTAAGTGGTAGGACTTAAAGAAGAAATTGTCAAAAAAGGGAAATGGAATGCACCATCGATGCAAAATGTAAGAGGTAAGCCAAATAAGAGAAATACACAGATGTGTCCATTGGCTCTGGCAATATAGTGGTTACTGATGATGACCTTGACACAAAGGCTTGTTGACATGGATGGGGAGGCACAGAAGTGAGATTGCAGCAGGGTCAGGAGTGAATGGCAGTGGAGGACTTGGAGAGTAGGTGTAGGCTACTCTTTCAAGGATCTTGAAATACTTGGCTATGGAAAAAAATAGGATTGGAGCGGGGGAAAAAGATGTGGGATGCAAGAAAGATTTTTGAAATGGAAGAGATGGAATATATCTTTATGCTAAGGAGAGAACCAGTTGGATAAGTTGGCTAAAGACACTGAGGGCCGGGCCGGGCGCGGTGGCTCAAGCCTGTAATCCTAGCTCTCTGGGAGGCCGAGGTGGGTGGATCGTTTGAGCTCAGGAGTTCGAGACCAGCCTGAGCAAGAGCGAGAACCCTGTCTCTACTATAAAATAGAAAGAAATTAATTGGCCAACTAATATATATAGAAAAAAAAAATCAGCCGGGCATGGTGGCACATGCCTGTAGTCCCAGCTGCTTGGGAGGCTGAGGCAGCAGGATTGCTTGAGCCCAGGAGTTTGAGGTTGCTGTGAGCTAGGCTGACGCCACGGGACTCACTCTAGCCTGGGCAATAAAGTGAGACTCTGTCTCAAAAAAAAAGACACTGAGGGCGGGATGTGGGATGGAGGAACATAATTTGTGCAGCCCGGTGCCTCAGAAGGCAGAGGGGACAGAGCTAGAGAGCAGAGTTGGCCTTAGTCATGGGAAAGGAGAAGGGATGGATGAGTGGATTGGTGCTGATGGAGGTAAAGATGTACGTGGTTAGGGTAGAAGATGAGGGCCCTCTTATGTGACTTTCTCAGAACAGTAGTAGGTGCGAGCTTTCGTATGAGACACGTCTGTCCTGAAAAGACACCACAGGCTCCCTCAGTAACAGGTTGTGTGTAAGCTCTGTGAGCACATTCTTGTACGTCTCTAGTGTTAGCACAGTTGACAGCACATTGTAGATGCTTGGGAAATACTTGCAGGCGATTTGAATACGTGGTTAGAAAAGGAGTGTGGTATTTGTAGTCTGTTCTTCATTATTCATGTCATTCCATACATGTTCAACCTACTGTAGGTGCCACGGTCCCAGAGGACCACAGGCAAACTAGGAAATACCTAGAAAAAGAGAAACCATGACAGATAGAGAGGGGGTTTGGAACCAGGCGTAAAGAATGGACAGTGAAACTGAAGATATGGAGCAGGCAAAAGTTGAACCTTTGCAGAGGGAGATGAGAACCTCGTACAGGCTCCAGCTGGTGGCCTGGCGTCTGCTCCATGTTTCTTTGAAGAGGAGAGCTGGAACCAACTGGTGAGAAGTACCAGGAAGCACGTTCTCTTCCGTCTAACTTGTCTAAAAGCAGAAAAGAAAAGACTGTTTCAAAAGTGGAGATTTCTTGGTCGCTGAGAGTGTGGAGGTGTAGATGGGCTGGGTGACCCCCGGTGGGGGTGTTCAGGGTCCCTGTGCGAGATGACCTCCCACCTCCCTTCCATCTGTAGTGTCCTCTGGGCCAGCAGTAGGGGATGCTCTTGGCCTCTGGACTTGGTGGGGCTTGCAGTTTCTACCACATTTATTTGAGCGGAAATGCATTGACTTCTTTTGTCATCTCATGGCGAGTTGGGCACTTTATTATCTGGAACTGCCATGTTTTACTGCTGTGACGATAATTTAGGTTCACAAACATGACTCTGAGGCACTAAAAGACGCTAAAGAACCATCTCATGGAAATGAAATACTATCGAGAGCCCATGGCGATTGGCATATACTCAATAGATATTTAAAAAGCTAAGAAATATTAAATATTAGTAGTCTGTTTAGTGTTAAACATACAGGTTATCTAGACCTCATATTCGTAATCATCACAGGGAAACGACTTGATCTAGTGAAGAGAGCATGGGCTTTGGAATCGGACAAACTTGAATCTCAATTTCTCCTCCACTGTTTTTTACTCTCAGATGTTTCAGATTTAAAAGAACATGCTTCCCTGTAATGTTCACCAGTTGATGAAAAGTTGTGCTTGTAAACGGAAAAAAAAAAAAATCTTAAGCCCTCTGCTAATTGAATGGAGCCCTTTTGGCCAAGGAGGCCCCCAAA
The DNA here is from genome assembly GCA_008750895.1 of Mirza zaza. Lineage (NCBI taxonomy): Eukaryota > Metazoa > Chordata > Mammalia > Primates > Cheirogaleidae > Mirza > Mirza zaza. The sequence goes on along the minus strand of VSMD01103101.1, from coordinate 46,868 downwards.
ACACTAGAAAACTGAGTTCTCAACCATGAAAGGCTGGGAGAGATAGAGCACAATTACATGCATATGATTTTCCTCATAAACATTCATGACTCTTCCTATAGCTTGTTGAATATGTATATTTGACCACCTCGCTCAGTGTAAAATCTTGTTATCTTTTGTCTCTCCTTTGAAGCACTTGTGCCTGGCTTCTGGCCCGGGCTCTGCTTCCCAGCCTGTTGGAATGGCTGCCCAGCAGGTTGCTATCCTTGATGAGAAATAAAACTTTTTCCAAAGTATAAACCCTCCCTCCCCCCTTTTTTTTTTGTTGTTTGATGCAACATGGCACAAGTCTGCCAAACTTCTCAGAGAAGTAAATGACCTTTTCTGAGCTATATTTTCCTCATCTGTAAATTGGGGGGAAAATTTCCCAGCGTAGTTTTATAAATTGAGTAATACCTACAAAATGTTGAACACAATGCCTGGCTCATCATAAGTCAGTCTCTTCTCTTTATTAAGTGAAATATTTAACTCAATGGAAGTTCCTTTTCTGATCATGATGGATAGCAGTGTCCCTAATATGCTATCATCCATATACTATCAGTATAATAATCATTTGTTTTACATTATCTTTCAGTTCCTTTCCATCCCTTTTGCTTTATTTGATCATTATATATAATCCTATGAGGGCAGCTGGGCAGAGATAATAAATTTAAGGTCCTAGGTGGAGACTCTGTGGCCTGGCGTGGGTCATAGCTATTCAGGGTCATGGAGGTGGGGACAGAGCCTTGCTTGTGCCCAGGGACCTGCCTGTGGAGCCAGGCTCATTCCTGGAGCAGCTTCAACACCAGATATGTCTGGATGTCCATGGTTCTCTGATAACTCTTTATGTGTGATACTGTGAAATAGGCATTTGGTCTTCATTCTAGTTTTCCCATATACAACTTCTGAAATCATTGGACTCTTCAAAGTGCTAAGTGCCTTTTTGTATGCTAATTAGCTCACCGGTGGCTGGCTGCCCCTAGGTAGCTGCCGGATGGGGATTGGTCACCAGATAGACCAAGGCGGGATTAGAGGGTTGGGACTTCAGCCCCAGCCCTTAACTTCTGGGAGGGGAGAGGAGCCCATGGTTAAGTTGATCACCAGTGGTCAATGACTTAATCAGTCATGCCAATGCAATGTAGCTTCCACTAAAAACCCAAAAGGACTGGGTTTGGAGAGTTCTAGAAAGCTGAACATGTGGAGATTCCTGGAGTGTGGTGTGCCTAGGAAGGGCTTGGGAAGTTCCGCGCCCCTTCCACTATGTCTTGCTTTATGCTTCTGTTCATCCGTATCTTTCGTAATGTCCTTTATAATAAACCTGTGGACCTGAGTGAGTGTCTCCCTGAGTTCTGTGAGCTGCTCTAGCAAACTTACGGAACCTGAGGAGGGAGCGTTGTGGGAAGTCTGATTTATAGGCAGTGGGCCAGAAGCACAGGTGAACGCTTGCAGTGAGCATCCAAACCTGGGACCGAGGCCTCAACCTGTGTTACCTGGTGCGATCTCCGGGTAGAGAGCGTTGGAATTGAAGTGAGAGGACATCCAGCTGGTGGCGCTGCAGAATCGATTGCTGGCTTGGATTGTGGGGAAAACCACCCCCACATCCGTGTAAGATGTGTGCTGTGAGAATATAGCGGGAGAAACTGAGTTTGTGTTTTTCCATTCATTGAGAAAGCCTCATTACATTTCATTTCTTTATCATGTGCCTAAATGCCTCTTTATAGTCTACCTTTTAGATTTTTCTAGAGTGAAATGTACAATTACTTTCTTTTAATTTGTCAACTCTTAAGATTCTTTTCCTTAAAAGATTTCAGGAAGGCAATGATGATCTTCTTCCTCTGACATTAGCTTTGTAAGAATGTGTCGGCGTTATTAGGGTTGTATTGCGATTGCTGCCAACTAGCCAATAAAGACAAAATAGAGCCCTCCCCATCTCTGAATTCCCTTCTTTCTCTGTCTCAGATGTGGCCTTCGTCATGGGTCCCCTCCCTGGGGGCAGTCCCGTCAGAGTCAGCCCCTTCCTCACTTAACAGGTGCATGTTCTATCTCTAGGCTGCATTTATTTCATTCTGCTTTGCTTTGCGTTTTGACCGTACCCTTGGTGTTGAACTTACCTCTAGACTGTCAGTTCCAGGCAAGCACTGATGTTTCCATCCATCTTTTATTATCCCTTGGGTCTGTCACAGCACCCAGCCTGTAGTTGATACTCAGCGTATCTTTTGTAGGTGTTGTTCGCTTCATAGACACAGATACACACAGGCATGGCTGGGAGCAAGTAATCACTTGGGTTTGATTGTAGTCTCTGTACAGTTTATGTGATATCAGGTTCTATAGGTGTAGCTCAGAGCCACCGTTAGAGTTTATGTGGTTTATTTCTAGAAACCTGTTCCCCAAAAGGGAGACATTTTACAGTAGCCCTGTCAGGAGGGAGGAATGATCTCTAGCCTGCGTTCTGCCCCAGAAATGGACGCGTGGGAAGTGTGTGAGCTCATCCAGGGCCCTGGCCCTTGGTCACGTCCCTGCACTGCTCAGACTGTGTGACCTTATGAGGCGTCTCACTCCCAAGGGGACTTCAGATTAGGGTCTTGCGGAGAGCTGTGCAGCCCTGGGGTTGCTTGGCAGAGACCCTGACTCGAGCTTCCTTCAAGAGTGGCGCTGGGCATGACACTGCACCGTGTAGCCCCGTGAACTTGGGGTTCCTGGGGGCTGGGGGGGCAACGGTGGAGAGAACACTGGGGACCCAGGCACAGCTGTGTGCCCCGGGGGCTGGCGCTGCTGAGCTGGAGAGCAAGCCACAGGCCACCACCCGGGAGCGTGTGTGCTGGCGAATGACAGGGCAGGTGTCGGGCTGAGGAGACCTTTTCGCTGATGGGAGCTGGGAGTCACCCCTGATGTGCGGCGTAGGGTAGTGGTTTCTGTTCTCCCAGCGGACTCCTTGCTAGGGAGCTAGAACGCTGTACGCTGAAAGGACTGAGCTGCGGGAGGGCTCGCTCAAGGCAGTGCTCTCCGGTAGGTGAGCTGTGACTGCGACCCAGCGGGAAACTGTCGCGGAAGTGGTGCTAACCAGAAGGGTTGGCAATGTTTGCTCCACAGTTGAACCCTAAAGAGTAGACGGTTGCCCCCCTCAGTCCGGCCTATTCTAGCATCCCTCTGGCTGGTTCTTGGATCATTGGCCTAAGCCCGCAGCTTCACCTTAACCCCCAGCGTGCGTGGACATCCTCTCTCCTGGGCTGCCTTATTCTAGACAAACAGGGAACGCTCTTGAAGGAGGCCCTTGCAATCTCCTAGCCTTGGCCTTGGAATTGAAAAAGGGTCTGTTTATTGAGTTCTGAAAATAAACGACCTGATTTGTGCCACCTAAGGCAGAGATAGTGAACTCTGGATCAGCTATTAAAACTTCCTGCCCTCTGCCTTTTCTCTGGGCTTGAACCAGATATGTGGCGTCTCCTCCATGCCCTTCCCTTTTGTGTCAGGGACGCTGATGGTGTCCGATCCAAACTGGTTATTAGCCTTAGATTCTTGTCATTGGGTGGAGCGAGGATCAATGGGACTGTGCAGGCATGCAGGCACTGGGAGGGAATGTCTTTGTTCATTGGTCCCAGTGAATTAGCTTTGCTTGGGAGCTGCCCCTTGTCTGCAGTTGCACCTGCCGTGGTCTTGGAGGGCAGGAGCAGGGTGTGGGGGGTGAAGAGCTGGGAAAGGTGCATCTTTCCTGTGAACCCAGCTGCTTCCCAAATGCAAGACTGGCTTCTCTCTGCAGCCACACTGGCCACCTGTACCGAGGGGTGATTAGTTACCTCTCAGCCTCTCCACCTGCCTTTCTCAGGGAGAAGGGAAAGTCAAGTTCAGTACTCTCCTGCTCATAAAACTACTTTCCTGATCTTGGCCACCTTTTGAGAAGGGAGCCTTGAAAGTGTGAGTGAAATGTCATCAGTACAGTCCACTGCTTTCCCCATCCCTTGGGAAGTGGCTGTTTCCCAGCACGGATGACCGTGTTAATATCCAGTTGTAGGCCAGGTGTGGTGGCTCACGCCTGTAATACTGGCACTTAGGGAGGGCGAGGCGGGAGGATTGTTTGAGCTCAGGAGTTCAAGACCTGCCTGAGCAGGAGTGAGACCCTGTCTCTACTAAAAATAGAAAAATTAGGGGGGCATGGCGGCGCATGCCTCTAGTCCTCCCACCCTACGACTCGGGAGGCTGAGGCAGGAGGATCGCTTGAGCCCAGGAGTCTGAGGTTGCAGGGAGCTATGACAACACACACTAGCCTGGGTGACACAGCAAGATCCTGTTTCAGAAGAAGAAGAAAAAATCCAATTCTATGGCTAACATCTTTGGATTCCTTATGACTTTTATTGCATGAGTGGTGGCATTTTCAATCTGCAGAAGACTCTGCCTTGTGTGACACACGTTTAATGTCACCTTCGGCTGCCTCTGTAAAATGCCAGCTCTTAAAATATTAATCTCTAATGTGCACTCAAGAGTTCACTCAATTGCCATGGGATTTCTTTTAATAAGCGGCGTCATCCGGGATGTGCTTACTACATTAAGGGAAAATGCTTACTGGGCCGTCGTTTCCCGAGCACGGGATGATGATCTTGCTTTGTTTCCGTAAATGTCGCGCTGGCACGGTCGGTCATGTTGGGCACTGCTGCAGATTTATTGTCATTCATGCCCAGACTCGAGCACTATCGGTTTTCCCTCACAGTGCCTGGGCTTTAAAAGGTGTCGTCTCTGGCGGGGATGGTGCGTCCTAACTATGGTAACGGCGAGGCGGTCGAAACAGTCCTGTCAAAGCCAACTCGTCAGCATGCTCGTTTTTGTCCCGGGAGGGAGTGGCTGCGTGATTGCCACCAGCAACCAGTTTGCTTAGATCGTCTGAAAATCGCTTGGGCTCCCGAGACCTTTGTTTTTCTTCCTTCAGAAGACAGCCTCGGATGTCGATCTTTTGGGACTGGTGCCCAATACGATACCTGCTGGTATTTTTTTCCCGCTTTTCTCCCTTTCTGGGCTCTGAACCCCATCTGTGGCCACCCCGGATGAGCGTGGCCAATGTGCCATCACACTTTCAGAAAGCCCAGAACACAAATGGGCAGAGCAGCTACATTGGGGGATAGAAATGTGCTTATTAGGAAAGGATTTGTCATCTTGAGTCACAATTCACGACAGGCTCCCTCCAAATAGCTCCCTCCCTTTGCGTTGTAATTTTGGTTAAAAGACCAGAGTTAATTTCCTGGCAGCAGAGGGGTGGAAAATGGGGAGCTGAGGCACGTAACCTGATGTTTCAGGAGCTCTGTGTCCTGAAAAACCGATTAGGGAAGACAGATCCTCTCTTCTTTAATAGGAACCAGGAGCAAAACAGCACACTGTGTGATGCATCATCGCTCTTCAGGAGTATTCATGCTAAGTCCCAAATGTTCCCAGGCTTTTATAGACCTTTAGAGAGACTTTGTTGCCTAGTTCTTTCCTAGAGCTTCCGGTGTTCCCAGTTGTAAATCAAAGCCCAAGAAAGTGACTGTCACTGAAACCTGTGACAGCAAGTTACACATCATCACTGCACCCTACTCTGTGCTCTAAGGTGCTTTTGGTGTGCATGCGTCTGTGTGTTCATTTCCAACAAAGGTCCTGAGCCCACACTGCTCCTCTCAAGACCAACTGACATGCCAGAGTTGAAGTGACACGAGTGGCCAAGGAAGAGGGTTTGTCAGGAAAGCTAACCCAAGTGACCCAGCAGAAGGGGCAAAAGCACACTCCCGTCGGCCTCCTGAATGCCCTCCCTTCGCCGATATCTGGTACCCATGAGCGCTTCCATGGTTTAATTTAAGGCTTTTAAAGTTAAAGTCACACGTCCACATGTCTTACATATCCTAACTCTGAGTGCTTTAATTCTAAAAACATTTTACTCTGGAGTTTTCCTCTTCAGTTAAAATCTCCCTTTTCTTTGGCAGTTCCGGCAGCCTCCTTGGGGACATTGGAGCTGGCATGTGTCTCCCACCTGCAGTCCCTGCTAGCTGTCCCCCATGCTCCGGGCATCTCCTGTGGGTATCCATGACTTAGTCTAACTCTATAAATATTACCCTCCAAACCTCTCCGCACTTGAGGGGAGAGAACATAGCGGTGGCAGATGGGAACTATGACATTTACTTATGAGGCCACAGTTTCCTGCTGGAGAATCATCTTTTGTTTACAGAGAGTGACAGTCAAAGAAAAGAAGAAAGGAAAATGAATCGGGGGAAATGAGGAGGATGAGGACGAGAAGAAAGAGATGAAGGGAGCTGGCCAGGATTTACTGAGCACTCCCCTGAACTCAGAGTCTAAGTCAGACACGGGGGTGGGGGAATAAAAGAGGGGCAGTGCTAGCATCTTGTGTTCTGTAGCTTGATGTGAGGCGAGGACTCCTATATACCGTCACACCTGGGCAGATCGCTCAGAAGAACTAAAGAACAGAGCATCAGCAAGGCTAAAGAAATAATCTAGGCTGAGATGAATACGCGGATCCTAAGGAGATGACGAATCAAAGGACAAGACTGGCTGGGGAAGCTTTCCTTAAAGTGGATGTTGAAGCCGTTTCAAGAGATCAAATAGTGGGAAAGACTGGCCGGGGCCCTCCCTGGCTGGGGGGATGGCATGGCAAGATCGCAAGAACCCTTGTGCGGAATGAAGTTAGTGTCTGGAGTGGAGAATCTGTTTTGGAAGCCAATGAGATAGAGTTGGTGCCACTGGGGGAAACCAGTTGGAGAATGACTTTGAATAAGCTGGGCGGATGGATTTTCGTTTAGGACATAATGCAGTGAGAATCCACTGGGGGTGGGTGACTGTATCAGACTAGATGCCCCCTGAGGATGAAGAACTTGCCACCTCTTTTCCTCCGAGTTACACACCTCAGCTGTCGATTTTAGTTTTTGCTCAACTGACCAGTTGACTGGGCTTTATATAGAAGGCACTGTGTTGCCATGGGAACCTAGAGTGTGCACCTGTCAAGGCCCTGGGCCCTGCCTCTGGGGGCCCATCCAGCATGGCCGTCTCCAGATCATTACCCCAGAAACCCAGATGGAGAATGAAACGCTCAGTCATCACTTAGGCATTTCTTTATTGCACTTGTATTCAGAGCACTTTCTTCTCGAGCCCCCGAGGCATTGTACCAGCGCAGTAACCTTTAAGTCATACAAGTTCATTTTATGGTGAACATTCTCCTAACAGCCATGATAAATGAGTTTGAGGATCTAGACCAGCAGGAGTGGCACTGAACAGGATATGAGCGAGAGGGAGGAATCAAAAGGGAACACCCAGGAGGCACACATAGTGCACTTGCTCATGAGAGGAGGTGAGTGCCCGGGACAGTGGTGATTTTCATCCCTGGGTTTGGGACCTGCTGATGGAGCAATGGTTGGGGATGCATTAGAGGGGAGAGGAGGATGGGCTCTTTCTCCTCCACCCTCTTCCTCTGCGGTGGGAGAAATCATAACATACCTCCATCATGCAGACATCCTGATTTGCCCCTTTGCTTCTGGCTTTTCCTGCCCTTGCCCCTTTCGTCTGGCCCAGGGAAGCTTGTAAGTGCTTTTAGCATCCTCTTGGGAGGAAGGTGGGAAGACAGGCAGGCAGCCAGGAAATCTTGGTGGTTATTAAACTGAGGCTTCAAGGACCTTTTTATTAGCGATTAGACTCAGCTCCACGGCACTAAAGAGTGTAAACTCCCTCCATGTCTCCTTTGCTCAGACCTCCAAAGAGTCTGTTTTATATGGTGTTTATTTATAACCCAGAATAGATGTGGGCCAGGCAGCCCTGGGAGGTGCTGGGGCCTCAGCGTGCTCTCGAGCAGAAGGGAGAGGGTCAGAGACCCCGTGGAGGGAAATAGTACAGGCCCCCCTTTCTGCCGTTCACCTCCCTCTGGGCCTTTCTGTGACCCTATTTGTGCCTGGAAGCTAGTTTTGAAGTATGGCATCTTAAACAGTACTTTTTGTCATTGTTCTGCAGCCTGTAGTGTGATGATTGTAACGCTACAAAGACACATGTATCTTTGTAGATGCTGACCTTCTGGGGCATTTTTATGTTGCTTAACACTGGTGGAATGAATAAACCTGTGCAAAGACTTTATCGTTTGGTCCACACAGTAGTAACTCATTTCTAAGAGAGGACTTGGTCAGGTGACTTCGTAGTAGGTAGATAAGGGGGAAACTGAGTGGAAGGGTGACAGTGATTTGATAGCAAAATGTTGGTGCTGGACCACGTTGTGGCAGCGGTGGCCTTACCCTGACCACCTGCATACACCTTCTGCAGCCAGGGTCGGGTGCATGGAGAACAGCTGGCTGTCATCTGATTTTAGCATCGTCAACAGGTATCTGGGGGTGTTGAATCCATACCTGCAACCCCTTAGCATTAAGTGACCTGGATCTGATGGTGGCATTTCTAAGGCTAATGGTCTTAAGTGGAGAACATCCCTGAGAAAGCAGGCTAGAGTTCTTGGTGCCTTCAAATGTTTATGAAACATATAGGAATACTAATCATTATGATATTATCACTTACAAAACAGCCTTATTGAGGCACGCTTAATATATAAAACACTGCAATATTAATGTATACAATTTGATGAGTTTGGACATATGCATACACCCATGAAGCCATCATCATAAGAAAAGTAATAAGCATATCTATCACCTCCAGGAGTTTCCTTGTAACCCTTTGGGGATTTTCGTGTGTTTAGTAAGAAAACCTGATTTTTCTTGAACGAAGTGTGCTGCTGGCCCATTATTAGGAAGTATGTTCCTTTCATTTATTTATATGCAGTGTTAAAATCTCCCAAGTCCTATTCATGGGCATAGGATAGCTTTCTATTTATTCGTATTTTCTTTAATTTCTTTCATCCTTGTTTTGTAGTTTTCAGTGTACAAGTCTTTTACCTCCTTGGTTGAGTTTATGCCTAAGTATTTTATTTTATTTTATTTTTATTCTTTTTCCAAATGGAATTGGTCTCTTAATTTCCTTTTCGGATAGTGCATTGTGTCTTGAAAAGCAACTATTAATAATTTCTGTGTGTTGCTTTTGTATCCTCCAACTTGACTCAATTTGTTTGTTCAGAAAGTTTTTTGTAGAGTCTTCAGGGTTTTCTACATAAAAGATTGTGTGATCTACAAACAGATAATTTTACTACTTTTCCAATTTGTATATCTTTTAGTTATTTTTCTTGTCTGAGTGCTTTGGCCAGTACTGCCAATACTATGTTGGAAGGAAGTGACAAGTGGACATTCTTGCTTGTGCCAGATTATAGAGGAAAATCAGTTTTGCAGTGATGAATATGATGTTAGCTGTGGGCTTGTCATAGATGACCTTTATTGTGTTGAGGTAAATTTGTTCCATACCTAGTTTGTTGAGTTTTTAATCCTTAAAATGGTATTGACTTTCATCAAATGCCTTTTCCACATCTATTGAGATGATGATGAAGTTTTTTTGTCCTTCATTCTGTTAACATGCTGTATCACACTAATTGATTTGTGTATGTTTAACCATCCTTGCATCCCAGGGATAAATCCCACTTGATCATAATGAATGATCTTTTCAAGGTGCTGTTAATTGGTTTGCTAGTATTTTGTGAAGACTTTTGTATCTGTGTTCATCAGAAATATTGATCTATAGTTTTCTTAGGACATCTTTGGCTCTCAGGATAATACTGGCTTCATACAATGAGTTTGGAGGTGTTGCCTTTTCTTCAATTCTTTTGAAGAGTTAGGCAAGGATTAGTGTTAATTCTTTAAATGTTTGTTAGAATTCACCAGTGAAGCCATCAGGTCCTGGGCTTTGGGAGAGTTTTGGATTCAATCTTCCTATTCATTATTGGTCTGTTTAGATTTTCTTTTTCTTCATAAGTCAGTCTTGGTAAGTTGTATGTTTCTAATATGTATGTGAAAAAATGCTCAATATCACTGATCATGGAAATTCAAATTAAAACCGCAATGAACTATCACCTCACATGTGTTATGATGGCAATTATTTAAAAAATTAACAAGTGTTCGTAAGGATGTGGAGAAATTAGAACCCTGGTACACTGTTGGTTTAGTAGTTCCTATGGACAACAGTAGTTCCTATGCAGATGCCTCAGAAAATTAAAAAAGAACTATATGATCCAGCAATCCCACTTCTGAGTATATATCCAAAAGAATTGAAATCAGGATCTAGAAGAGATAATCTGTACTTCCATGTTCATTTCAGCATTATTCACAATAGTCAAGATATGGAAACAACTTAAATGTTTATCAGTGGATGAATGGACAAAGAAAATGTGATGTATACATACAGTATACTATTATTCAGCCTTAAAAAAGAAGGAATTCCTGCCAGTTGCAAAAACATGGATGAACCTGGGGAATATTGCATGAACTGAAATAAGCCAGTCACAGGACAAATACTGCATGACGACACTTATATGAGGGAATCTAAAAATAGTCAAACTTGGAGAAGCCGAGAATAGAACGGTAGTTGCCAGGGGCTCGGAGGTGGGGGAAAGAGAGGGTGTTGCTAGTCAGTGGGTATAAAATGTTAGTTGTGCAAGATGAAGAAGTTTTAGAGATGTACTGTACAACATTGCACCTGTAATTAACAATACGGTATTGTGCACTTAAAACTTTGTTGAGAGTAGATCTTATGCTAAGTGTTCTTGCCACAATTAAGAAATAAAATCTCCAGAGTCCTTATGCATACATCGTCTTATCCCATCTTCATAGCAGCTTATAGTCAAAGGAGGTTTTAGTATTCCCAGCACATGCTCAGTGTATATACTTAAGCTGAGCCCGCTTAACTGACAAGCTCAGGGTTACAGAAGTTGGTAAGTGGCAGAGTGGGGCCAAGGTCACATTGTCCAGCTCTCAAGCATTGCCCTCCTTCTTGTCCTGTGCTTTGCTGCTGCTGTTGCTTGGGCTGTGTTCTTAGTGACAGAGATGATTGAGATGAGCAGTTCATACTCTTTCAGCCTCTGTTTCAGTGAGAGGAGCTACAGTTTGGGTTTTGGACTATGAAGGTAGAGTTGAAGCTTTCTCTAGGACAGCAGCCTCAGGTTTGGGTTCATCAGCGCGGTACTTCAACCCACTACCAGCTACCAGCTTTGCGTAGGGAAAAAGATTATTTTAAAAATGTTGGCAATTAATTATGGAAACCTGGAAGTTTAATTATAGACTAAATATAGCTTGAGTTTAATTTCTGTTTTATAAATTCTGCAATGTTCTGTTTCCAAATAGGGCATAGAATTTTTAATAGGCAATATTTCAGAGTTGCATGTGAAATTTGCATATAGCATATTTTCAGTAAAGGAGCGGAGAATTAGCCTAGCTCAAAATATTCTCTCTGCTTTGAAAGTAGACCCCTCTTAGCCTTCTTCCCATTAACCAACTGCTGTTTTTTTACTTATTTAAATTCCATTATGATCTGTACTGGATAGATATTAAAAGTAAATTATATTCTTTTCTGTGTGCATCTTCCTTTGAAAATGTTTTATAAGTAAACCTATAGCTTCCTTTGGAAGAACTAAACACCAGCCCTTTGTCTACTACCCAGAGAGTGGAGATTTGACTAGTGGTTGGTGAAAAGGGGTTGCCTTGCAAAAATAACAGGAAAATACCCCATCTCCACCCTAACAGTGGGTCATCATTGGGTGTGAGCAAGAGCGCTAGAACATGGGCCAAAGCCAGAGCCGGGGCTGGGTCAGGAGAGCCACTGCCCATGAGACCTGGGCTCTAGACAGCACAGCCAGCTCTGTAGAGAAATCTGAGTGGGGACCAACCCAAGGTGAGGTCACTTCATTGCTAGTGTAACACAGCCAGACATTTTGCCTTTCCTGGCTACCCAAGGCTATAGTCTTAAAAGGGCTAGTACTTTCTTTTTGGTGGCAAATCTCTTGAGGGTTGGGGTAGTTCTAGAGGTTTGAGGACACATGCTTTTGATTTTAATAGGGTAAGTGAGAATATAAAGTGTGGAGAGACTTCAGGGTCCTCCAAGTGTCTGTATGCTTTGGGAATGGGTGTCTTTCAAAGTATCAATAACCGGAATAGGACCTACAATCCTCCTTGGTTCCAAATTGCTTATAATGGGTCCATGACAATGGTGACAATTTATCATAAGTTTAAAAGCTATTAGAGGCTATGAATAGCAAATGAAAATCATGATGTTAGGTATATAACTACTGTTGACTAGTAGTTATATAACAGACACACACAGACATGCACATACACATCACATATCTAGTACTATCTGAAAGAATCTTACAATTTAGTTAAAATAACAACCATAGTAGAAAAGACTTATTTTGGTAAATAGCTGTTCAGTCGGTGGTACACACAGTAGGTTCTCTGGGGTAAATAGCAAGTTGGAAAATTCGAGGGAGACTTCCTGGAGGAGGTAGAAAATCAACTGGATGTTGTAGAGTGAATAGGAGTTGGAAAATCAGAGAGGAAGGAGGAGCGTTGCCTAGATGTGAAGATGGTACAACTAAAGGTATGGAGATATGAAAACCCCATTTATTCAGGATTTTAGAGAGATAGGTGGGCAATAAGGGTGGAAAGACAAGGCAGAGCTGGAGGAGGATGTCAGCAACTGCTTACCCCAGCCCTGCCAAGCAGTAGGTAAATGAAGACAGGAATTTGCAAACCCACGTGGGCTCAGTGCATGGGGCAGTCAAAGCCAACTCTGTCAGTCTTAGGTGCCTCATCTTCTTTCTTTGATGGGGGCTGGGATTAGTGAGTCTCAGAGAGTTCAGTGATGAGATAGCAAGCCAGGGGGCTGTTGGGTAGGTCTTTGGAAAGAGGAAGTGTTGTGATCTTAAAATTAATGTTTATCACATTTATCATGTTTATTCTCAGCCCACCTGCCGACTGCTCTAGGGCATATTCTTGAGTTGTTTTTCATAGTGGCTAGGAGGGAGCTAGATTTTTGACTTTTTTTTTTTGATAGATTTAGGAGTACAAGTGATTTTTGGTTACATGGATGAATTATATAGTGATTATTATTTTTTTGTTTTGTTTTTAGTGTACCCATCACCTGAATAGTATACTCGGCACCTGATAGCTAGTTTTTCTTCCCTCTCCTCCTTCCTACCCTTCCCTTTTCTGAGCAGATATTTTCTTTTCCTTGCATATACCCCTACTCAGCAGCCATCCCAACCATTTTTTTTTTTTTTTTTTTGAAGAGGCAGGGTCTCACCCAGCCTGGAGTACAGTGGCATCACCATAGCTCACTGCAGCCTCAAACTTCAGGGCTCAAGCGATCCTCCTGCCTCAGCCTCCCAAGTAGCTGAGACTGTAGCACACACCACTGTGCCTGGCTGATTTTTAACTGCCAATATCTTATGCCGCACTTCTGACAAAGACATCTGCAGGATGCCAGGTTGGTCAAGAAAGCAGGTATCATCTTTGCTTGTGAGACAGAGGGTAACTACTTAGCCCGTTCAAAAGTAGAAGTTATACCTCTGGCCTTCTGGCACTGAGAAGTAGCTAACAGAGCTCATTGACTCAAACTCCTTTATAAATAATGAGCATTATTCTCTTGAGCAAGACTCCTTTATTATTTTTTTTTCCACTTAACAAAATACTAGTGCATATTCCTGTGGAGACTGCTTTGAAGATTTTGTTAAGAGAAACACGTCACCAATGAAACATAGCCCTGGGGGTCCTGAAACCACGGTGTTCCTGGTTCAGATGTCGCCTCTCTGGTGTAAAATAGGCCTAGTCATTATTTCCTTGCAGGGTTGTTTTAATGATTAGAAATAGTTTACATAAAATGCCTGGTGCATGAGTACTCAGTAAAAGGTTGACGTTACCAATACCATCTACATTTTATATAGGTTCCTCCTCCTGAGTTGGGGGTTTGCTGTGTTGCATTGATTCCGTGAGATGCTTTTAAATTAAGAAGGTGGTTTGCAGATGGATGTTACCCCCAAGCAGCATTTTCTATAAGCAGTGACCACGTGAAGCCAGCCAGGGAGGGGCAGGCCTTGTGAAGACTCAAACCGACATGGTCACTGATGATGAGAAGGAATCCTTTTAGTTGTGCTTTGCTGAGAAAGATGGTGCTGATTGCTTTCTTCCACTGGGAAATCAGTTTACTGTGTAGCAGATCTTAGTAAGTGGTTTAATACTATTGCTTTTCTAAAAGAGAGACATGTTTCTGTTTTTATTAATCATGGAACTGACACAAGACTGGTAGACTTTTGAAAAAGAAAATAGCCTGTCCGCTCTCCTTACCACACCTACTGCCTTCTAGAGATGAAGAGTAAACAAGGGATTGTACCTTGCGGACTGGAAAACCATACCCTCTCCTGGTTGGAAACAAGCAGTCCGTATCCTTGGAGACCTGCCATATCTGAATTTCTGGAATAAAAGGAATTCTCATATTTTTGTCGGCTGTCATCTCGAAGGCAGCGTTAACACAGCCTGGTTCCAGGAGACGCCTAAAATAGCCATGCACGTAATTTGGAGGCTAGATGCTCCCTCATCACAAGCTTGAAAACGTGTCCTTTTTGCAGTTGAATCTAATATCAAGGACCACTGAGGTGGTGAATGAGAGGTTTTTATTTTATACTGGGTTTTCTGACATCTACAGTGTAGCCCACTTTTATATATTGAAATACAATAAAAATCTCAGCGTGAAGTTAGCCTGAGTGAGGACAGTATTCCAAAACTTATTTTCTAAAACAGTTATCTGCAAAGTTTCCTTTTGAAATTGGTTTGATCACCATTGTGTTTTTTTGGATGCACGACGTTCACTACGTTGTCACGCACGGCACTGACTGTATAACGTGAGGGCAGCCTCATGATAGGGGGTGGGCAGTGGTTACCTCCATGCAGGTAGGAGGTGGGAGAGAATTGTGGCCCCTTCTTTGGGTCTGCTGGAGTGGTCTGCACCAATAAGAATGCAACCGCTAGGGGGCAGAAGAACGCCAAATAAAGTCCCTCTGCCCTGGGCTGTCAGGCCTTTCTGGAGTATTGCCGGGCTCCTGTTGTGTGTTCTTGGTGCCCCACCCCACCTTCTCCCCTCTACCCAGCAAAATTCACCCTGTCTAGGCCTTGCTGAGGTGTGGGGACTTTTGCCCTGAAGCCTCCCGTGTGTTGTCTTTGCTCACGCCCGTCTCCCCCATACTCTTAAACCCTTCTGGTCTACTTTGCACCATAGCATATAGCTTAATGATGGGACTTGTTTGCTGTCATTTCACAACCGCGTGTACCTGTCCTCATGGTGGGAACGATGTCTCTGCGTTTCCCATAATGCCAGGAATTCCCTGAAGGCCTAAAGAAATGCCCAACAGCAGATGGAAGAGCCCTTCGTCTATAGTGAATGTTTGATACCTCTCTGCTAATTCGATTGTCAAGATGGTCTTGTTTTTACACAAGATAAATGAGTCCCTTTGCTTTACTTATTTCTGAATTGGCTACATTCTCACGTCCCTTCCAGTGTAATTGTTTCCAATTGGGGTGCAAAATAAAGGATTTTCATAGTCAGCCCGGAGATGTTGTGGAAAGCATTGACTTTGGTGCCACAGATGCACATTTGCATTTTGGTCCTTCCCGTTCCTACCTGTGTACCTCGGGCAAGTTGACTTCTCAGCTTCAGTTTTCTCACCCATAAAAGGGATGATCTAAGGTGACCATGTAATTTATCTAAACTGGAACACATGTGAGTGAAGAATGGTGGAGACCAGAGCTGGACAGTAGTTAAAGCGGTAAAAACAAGTTTTATTCAGGAGCTATTGCAATGGGGAAAAGAGACCTCAGTATAGAACTGGGCTCAATTCTGAATACAGCATGGACAAGTCGGATATAGCCAAGGAGCAGGGTGTGGGGGTCATTGGGTGGAAAGTTAGGAAGAGGAAACACTAGGGCATAGGACATTCCTAGCAGTATTCTTACAGAAGGCAGACTGGCATGGTGAGATACCGGTGGTGGGTGATCAGGAATTTGGCCAGATGTGGAGGGTGATCGGATATCGAAAGTATAGGGGGTTCTCTCTAAACTGACTTAGCAGTATTCTTGCTGTAACTGGGTGATGTAGGCCTGACAAGGACAGAGATACCAAGGTCATGGCTTAGAGGAACCTGATGAGAGTTTACTCAGGGAGACAGTCTTTGTCAAGGAGACACTGAAAAATAATTACAATCACATAGTCTTTTGAAATATTTCTTCATTGACAAATTATTTTTAGTGTTCAGTTTTTGGCTTGCCTACCTATAAATTATTCTATTCAAAAGTGATTTTCCAAATAAAATTTCCTCTAAAATAGTAAAATAACATAGAAACAGGACAAATGCTAAACTGGTTTGGAAGCTTAAGGCATCAGATGTAAACATATGGTGCTTCAAAGAGTCAGTGATGTATGTAAAGTGCCTGAGGTTATGTCTGGAACATACTGTGTAGACAGAACATGATGATTTCTTTCCTGGAGGAGAGTTGGACAAAGTAGTGCTGACCAGCAATAAACAGAGGCCTATGGGCTTCTTAGAAAGGATGCTACAAGAAGGGTATGCCCCTAGCTCTCCAGGACCTAACAACCCAAGGTGTGAGTTTTGTCCAACTCGAGCAGGAAAATACTGATTAAAGACCATAGTCCTGTTTCTGTGTACTCGGGCAGCTGTCTCAGCAAGGAAGAACATACCCAGGGGCTGGCTGTGCATTTTGGCTGGTAGTTTGGCTGCCCTGTGAACACAGCTCTTTTTTTTTTTTTTTTTTTTTGTTACTTGTGAATTCACTGCTATTTCTGGGCAACTTGCCTGGAAAACTCGGGCAAACAGGTTTGGCACCCCTCTGCTATACCCCAGCTCCTGAGGTTCAGGGGCCTGATCTTGGCAATTGTGTTTAAATAATCAGTTTGCCATAAACTGCCTGGTGTGAGCTGTGAAATATATACCTGCCATGAAGGTTGGTAGCCCCATGTAGCCAGAAGCTTAATTGCCATGCTGTGCTTGGGTTTCCAGCGTTGGGTGTGTCCCTTCCAGAAAATCTAAATTCATTACTTGTCGCCTTGCCCACTTGTAAGTGCTATTTTGCTTTGGTAATGAGAGCTCTTTAGCCTGCATGTTCACTTAACCTAAAGCCCGGCAGAGCGGAGGCTTGGGTTTTGGCCAAGTCCTCGCATGATGGGGAGAGTTCAAGGAGTGGCCCGTGGCCTCCTGGAAGTAGGGAAGGATCTGCTTATTATGCACAGCAACGTTCCACAGGAGCGCCAAGCCCTGGAGCAGGTAGTGTTGTGGGTCGGCCCTCTCCATGGCTCCTAACCACCTCTTCTTTCCCCAGGTATGTGTACATTCCAGTGGGCGGGTCCCAGCACGGCCTGCTGGGGACACTGTTTTCCACTGCGATGACATTTGCATTTGTGAGCTACTGGCATGGAGGCTACGACTACCTCTGGTGCTGGGCAGCGCTCAACTGGCTGGGAGTGACCGTGGAGAACGGAGTCCGGAGGCTTGTGGAAACCCCCTGCATCCAGGACAGTTTGGTGAGCAGGATCCTTGCTCGTGTGGCAGGGGACAGCCGAGCGTGGTGGACTAAGTTTGGGAGGGACAGAAGTCATCAGACTCACATTGGCACGCGTGGGCCATTCCTGCCATGTTGGTTCAAAGCCCATGTGCATAGAGGCAGGGCGGCTAGCATAGAAGCTTCTGTAGTCATTATTTAAATGAATAAATAACTGTAAAAATAATATTTATTATATAAAATTAGAAAATTCAGATAAAGAAAAATATCTCCTTAATGGAAACCATGTTAATACCTATTCTTCTAAGTTTTTTCTGTGTGCATTTATACACAAGCCCATATATATGTAAAATTTAAAACAAATGCTATTATTACAAAGGTGGTTATATTGGAACAACCTTTCGAAGTCACTGAGTCCGTATATCTAACAACTCTTTTTAATGGCTACAGAGAATTCCTTTACATGGATATACCATAATTTGTTTAATTAGTCTCCTAATATTAATAATCATATTATTCCAATTTGTTTGCCACTGTCAGTTGTACTGAGATGAATACTGCAACCAGGATGAATTCTCATAAGTGAAATTGCCAGGGTAAAGATTTTTCTCATCTTTAAGGTTCAGTATGCATACTGCTTATTAACTCTTAACTGCCCTGTAGACAGAAGTGTACTAATTTATCTTCCTACCAAGAGTGTATAAGAATGCCCTCATCAAAGTTGAGTAGTGTTGGTATTTCTAACATTTGGTAGGTACTATATACAGTAGCATAAAAACAGCTAAGGGTTTAAGACATGTTCCAACTCTATGGGAAAATGATTTGGAAAATGAATTAAGCACTTCTCTTTACACACACATTTTAAGTGATTTTAAACTAAGACACAGATTTTATCTTGCAACTGTGGTCTGTGATGTATTAGAGTGTTGTAGGAAATCATCAGTTCTGAAGATGCAGCAATATTCTGCTAATCCTGAAAAAAGTAGCTAAAAAGAAATGTGCTGGCATCAGTGTTCATGGTAGGCAATCACACACAGAAAATTTACTGGAAAAGTGATTAATGTGGCTAAATTCCACCCAGTACCAACTAAAGCAAATACATTTTTTACAAAAAAAAACACCGAAACAACATATTTGCATGTGTTTTTATAAAGGTAGCCAATAGTGCAAGTGGACGATTATTTCAATAAAAGCTGATAGAAACCACATAGCCAAATATCACATCTGAGGGAATTTAAATATGCTCATGGGTGTTTAAAGATAAATATTGTATTCAGCAGTAGTACCCAGCAATCAGCAGGAAAGAAATGTCAGTGAATTCTAAAAGAAATGGTATTTCGATGAAAGCCGTGGCTATGTAACACACAAGAAAACCAAAAACTGTGATATCATAAAGTTTTTAATATTCATTCTCCAGTCTGAACATCCTTTCCCAACGCCTGAAAACCAAATCTGACGACTTGAAAGCCAAGAGGGTTCTTTTCAGGCCAGTGCGAAGCCCTGTAACACATTTCCATGTCCGTCCTTGAAGGGTCTAACGTGAACTTTGAATTTAATGTTAAGCAGCACACTGGGGCCTTTTTGAGCCATAGCTTAAGCTACCAATAAATTTAAAAAATCTAAGATGTTCAGGGAGTAGCCTAGCTGTGCTAGGCAGCCCATGGTTTGTTACTTTTGGTTCAAATTTTATGTTTTTTTAAAAATATGTATCTGAATAACAAGGATTATCATTCCTTCTTTCTCCATATCATCATCTTCAACCCCAAAGCTGAAGTAGGATCCTATTTCTTGGTGTTGGAAGTCTGACAGTTGAACCTTCACCAGAAGACTAGTCAGAGCTGAGCATTACAAAGAGGAAACCGTCTGATCTTCTGGCACAGAGCTGTCTGATGGAACATCCTATGACCATAGAAGTGTCCATTACACTGTCCGATACAGTAGCCACTAGCACATTGAACACTTGAAATGTGGCAGGTGCCACTGAGACACTGAATTTTTAAAAAATTTTAATTTAAATCCAAGTAGCTTCCATGTGGCTAGTGGCTACCATTTTTGAACAGTGTTTCTCTAGAATACACCCTCTTTCTAGGAAACATTAAAAGAATGTGGTATGTTTGATTCTGCTTTTATTTAAAATGATCTTCATTAGCTGTATGGCACCTGCTGTATCTAACCAGCTGCTGAACCTCTTTCCTTGGATGCCTCACAGGTGTCTCAGACTTAGCACGTGTTATACTGAACTCTCGAACCCCCATTTTCAGTAATTCCAGCTGTCATTCTGTTTCCACAAATGCCACTATCATCTCTCTCATTACTCAAGGCCCAAACCGCTAAGTTAATCTTTGTATCTCCTTCTGCCTCGGGTTCAGCTGTGTGTGCTGCACATTCTACCTCCTAAGGAGATCTTGAATTTTTTTTCTGGTTGTTTCCACCCTCTCCTGGAATCACCTTAATCCCAGCGGCTGTGACGTTCTGCCTGGTCCACCAGAGATAGCTTCTAACTAGTCCCCTGCTTCTACTCTTTCCTGTTTGAATTCATTGTCCTCATGGGTGCTGAGTGATGTTTCTCAGTAAAAAGCCTACCCACCTTGCTCTCTTTAGAATCCTGTAGTGGCTGCCATCCTTTCAGAACCAAGTCTGCAATATTTCAGGTGACTTAAGGGAGCCTGCCGAGCTTTATCTTGGTGGCTGTCCCTGCCCCTCCCCCCTCACCTCTGTCCATTACCTACCTGGCCCCTCCAGCCTCAGCTCCCCACATGCATGCTTCTGCCTCCTGGGATGCTCTGACTCCTTCCCCTCCACCCCTGCTCACCCTTCAGATTTCAGCTCCAGTGATACCTTGTCTGGGGACCCTCCCCTGACCCTCCTAACTCAGGTCTCTTTATTTTGGGCACCTCATATATGTTCTCTTCTGTTGGACTTAGCACAGTGCTAATGAGATTCTAACTTCGCTGAGAGGAGTAGGAGAGGAAATAGGCTTATGCAGCGGCACGAAGACTTTAGCTTGGATACTGGAAGCACTCACTAAGGCTGAGAATTATTGAACATTGTACCAGAAGATTATTTTATTTTGCAGCAGCGTAGATACTCATAGGTCTAGTGGTAGCAAAAGCTCAGTGCACGAAATATGCATATTTAGGAAAGAAAGGGGTAGGAGAGGATTAGCCTTCCTGGTATCCTGCTGCTTTGGGGGCCGGGGTTGGGGTGGATTATTGGTTGTGACTCACCGAGAGGCACAGAGCTGTAGGAAGCTGACAAAAGGCATTTGCACAAAGCACCCGAGCTGAATGGATGTCGGGGAGTTACTGCCAAAGCAACACGCTTTTTCTCTATCCAAGTACTCTCCAGGGGAGCCAGGATTTGTGTTCGGCACTGAAATCTTTTAATAAGTGGAAACATTTTGAAGCAGCACTAGAGCGACATCACTTCTGGATTTGATCACTCCTTTGAAGGAAGACGCCTTCAGGCTGGTTGTTGGTGATGTGCTATACAAGGAGAGTCTGTATCTCCAGCAGTTTATCCACCGCCAGTCCTGATTCCCATTGCAGTGAATAATTTAAATTTGTCCTCGCCTCCCAGCCCTTGTCCCCTTCATCTTTGCCCCAAGAGTGTCCTGCTGAACTGATTTATATCCTCTTTGAAGCAGTAAAATTTCTATTTACAGACTTAATTGAGGAAAGGTGCCTCCAGTGGAAACCACTGAGGTCAGCATGATGGCCCCGGGAGGAGTTGGATGTCCTGGGGTGTCAGAGAGAACCCCGAGGCCACAGCTCTGCGGCATTGTTCATTCTGTTTATTGGCTATGTTGATCAGTTTGATTTTGAAGATAGAGGTAGAGAAATCCAACGAGCCTTGAGGAATTAGCCGATTTAAAAGCATGGTCGATTGTAACATTGTCAACATGATCTAGACTGTGGTTACTTAGGTCTGTGGAATCCTAACTCACCAAATGGCAAGGCGAATGCATCAGTTGGAATAATTGGAAAACTTTTTCATTGTGGGTCAGTGGTCAAAGCCCCAGCTAACTCTCTGCAGGAAGATACAGCAAACTGGTCTGAGAAGAGTTGTCCTGTTTGATAATGGCTCTTGGCCTCCCGTTCTTCCACCACTTGGATCTCTATTTGTTAAAAGAAATCCAACACTTACTGTACCTAAGCCGTTTTCTCCAGATTGGTACCCTTCCTAGACTGGGCCCCTTAGGCATAGTCAAGTGGGTCTTTTATTTCTTAATTTGTTTTTTTAGGGAAAAAAATTTTCTCAGCATCTTATGTTGGTGACATGACACTTTGTAGAGAACTGGAAAACTCTAAACTGAATAAGACATGATTCCTCCCTCTTGTTTTTTTTTTTTTTTTCTTGGCATCCTCCTCCAGTGCTTCTGTGTAGGTGGCATAGTGGTCTGTCAGTGTGTAATTGTACAGTCGATAATAAGTCAGTTTCCCCATGAATGACGGTATCTTGCCTGGTTTTCTATAAAGATGATCATCTTCCTGATGGCTGCTTTGGATGGAAGAGGCAATAAAACCATGGAGTGAGACCTTCTCTCTAGGAAGAACTGAGTAATATGTAGGACAAATGAACTTGTCTTCATGCACATCATCAAATACTGATTAGCTTCACCTTCCTGGGCAATGCTCAGAAGAAAGGTCCATGCTAGAGAGAGACGTTGGGAGCGCATTAGTGATATTTTAGGGCCATGAGAATGTCTGAGACCATTTAGAGCAGGTGTCCTCAAACTACGGCCCAAGGGCCACATGCGGCCAGCTGAGGACATTTATCCGGCCCGCCGGGTGTTTTTGCCACCGCTGCCTGTCCTGCTTAGCAGCCGACTCATCCCGGGCCCACAGTGCGCATGTGTGGAATGTGCACCGCACCCTCCAAGCGTCTGAGGGACAGTGAACTGGCCCCCTGTTTAAAAAGTTTGAGGACCCCCGCTTTAGAGAATGTATGGACAGAGGAGAAAAGGCAGCCAGGAATGAAATTGGGGAACATCAATATTTAGAAGCTGGGTGGGGAAGAAGGGGAGGGGCTGGGAATTGGGAGGAAAATCTAGAGGGATGATTTCACAGAAACCAGGAAAAGAGGGTATTTCATGGAAGGGGCGAATCGTCATGGGTGAAGATGCTATTCAGGAATCAAGTGAAGTGTGAGGCTAGAGGATAGTGACGTCTCCATGCCCGCGTGCTAACAGCGATTGAAGAGAGCTTGTGATGCAGCTGGGAGGCAAGACGTGTGCAAGGCAGTTGCAGAGCGGTGTAAGGCGTTACGTGCAGAGTGACCAGAATGAGGCATTGAGGCAGCCGGTGCTCACAGGGGTGTGGTGGTCACCGTGAGCTAAGCTCTTGGGAATGGGTCATCGAGGAGCTGAGCGTGAGTAGGACCCTGAAGAATCACGGGTGGGAGTCGGCTAGGTCAGGAGGGAGGAGAAGACAGGCGTGCCAGGCCAGCGGAGTGGCGCGCACAGCCTGCAGTCGGGAACGAGCACACTGTGCTCTGGTCAGGAAGCCCGAGGTGACAAAGGCGGAGAAAGGAGGTTAGAGAGTCCAAATGGTCCCCGTGTAAAAGGATTTGAACGCCAGGCTTAGAAATTTAGAAATGCAAACCGCTTTAACCAGATATGGGAGCATTAAATTAACACATTAATCCCACACGTCAAATTAGCCTGTTGTGCCAGCTTGTTAGCGCTCACCTGGGCCTCTCTGTCTGGAAAACACGATGCACGTTGTTACGAACAGTGTGTTCCTTGGCGGGTTACGACCCGTTGGCACCCCACCCGCATTGCCCCCCGCTCCTGTGGGTCATTAACAATGCAGGAGACAGACTGTGCAACCCCGTTATACTCTTGGATTTAAGAGGTAGAATTCTAGAAATAATTCCATCTTTTAGTTCACATAATATGTGTAGTATGGCAGTTTTTCAAAGGTTCTTTTCGACTTCCATTAGTGAGTCTGCTATCTTCCAGGGAAGAAGGGGTTGAAATGGAGTCTACTTCGGTTATTCCTGGACCGATGGCCACCAGGACTGGCCAGCTCTTGGGCTTGTGCCGCCTTTTCCTGTCTGCTCAGTTTCGGCTGGAGTAAGGCAGGTGTCCCACTCTCGTCATCTGCTGCTATTGTGTCACTCTAATCCCTTCTTCCTGCTAAATGCACAGCGCAAACTCTCACCTGGGAAATGTTAGTCTGGGGAAAGGGGACTGAACCAAAGTTGAGATCCGTGGCTTGCATGTAAATGGTTGAATGGAACTGGCTTTTCTAGGTGGCTTGTGGAAATTATTAATAGATTCTTTATCTGTGCATCTCTGATTTATGCTTATGCAGCACAGATGAATGGTGGTTGCTCTAATCACAGTCCTAGCAGCTTTGCATAGATGAACTTAGGAAAAAAGCAAAAAAATCTTACCATGTACATGTTGGAAATTTGGATGTGTGTTTCCAAATATGGGTCTCTTTTTCTCCCCAAAATCTAATCTGTAGGTGGGAGAGCTTGGGTTTCCAGTGTTCCTGCTATCAATGCAAGGAAAATCAGCTGCCTTGTTTCTTCCCAAAATAATTTGCATATACTCAGTGCAATATATTCTCACAGTGTGTATTTATATATGTACATATGCTGTGATTGTATATGTGTGGCATGTGTATGTGCATGTCTGTGTTCATTTTTAAGGCTCTGAGAAGGCAGAGACATGTAGGACTTCCAAAATAAAATTCTTCTAAAGTATCTCACATTCCTCCCAAGAGCTAGAAATAAACTCTGCTTTAAAAAGCCTATCGAGCAGCTGCTGGCCTCATTTGAGATGAACTGGGTGGGTATCGGTGTGCTTGTGATTACTGACATGTATTGAAACATGCAATTTCAGTTGGATCTTGCTTTTTGTTCTGATGTCGACCCTGTGATTTCACCTAACAGGCCGGGGTAAGCATCGGAAGGCCACTGACTATCCTTAGAAGGGTGGCAGGAAGGAGTATTATCTTTTAGGTTCTAACCTTTTAGGAACTCCTTTTAGGTTCAGTACCTCCATCAAACCAACTGTGCAGCTATCAAAAGTGATGCTGTTAAAATAGTTTTATTGTGAGGAAATAGGTTTTTGACATATTAGGTGAAAATGAAGGATAATAGCTACACTATAATAAAAACTTATTTACAAATACAATACAGATAAGTGTATGAAAGGTTATACGCTAAAATGTTAATGGTGGTTGGCTCTTACTGGTGGGATTATTTGTGACACCTATTTTCTTGTTTTTGCTTATTTATAGTTTGAACCTTTGCTATAGTAAATACACATTTTTGTTGAATTCCAGAGAGAGGCATGCAGGGTGAACTCACCCTTGGGAGGCTTTGCTGATCGTGGATGCTTGATTTATGTTAGAAATGGAAAGTTGAAGTTGTCATTCTCAGGAGCACGCTAACGTGGGCCTGCGGTAGCTTCTGTCTTTTGCCAAAGAGGAAACTGTACCAGAGACCGTGCGAGGATCTCTCGTTTGTGTTGTTGTATTTATCCGTTGCAACAACCCTTCCGGGCAGGTGTTACTACTTACGATTTTACAGACAAGGAAACTGGAGAATAAGGGAAGGTAAAGTGATTTATCTAAGAACACATGGTTAGTTAAATTCGGGAAGGAATCAAACCCGGTCATACATGATCTATTCCAAGCTTCCTGGATTTCTGGCTTTCCGGATTTTCCTTGGCGTAAACCCTGCCCACTTAGGTCACCCCTTCGCTTTACGCATCTTTGCCGCTACATATTGGGCATTAGATTGATGGACATTCCAGCCTCTGTTCTTGGACAACTTGGCTTTTAATTGTGGCTCCACCCAACCCGTTTATGGAATAACTATTCTGGAAAAATCGGTTCAGATGAAGTGGGAATGTTCATGAAGGGAGTTTGCCACATCATCTCCTGTGATTTTAACAGTGGCCTTATAGGTAAGTATTATCAATGCCCCGTTTTACTGTGAGAGAAATTGAAACCCAGAAAGTTTAAATCATATACGTACATGGTTCAAACAACAAGTATTGTCACAAAGCTTCATTAAAATAGCAGCCTCCATCCCTCCCACCCGTGTCCTTTTCCCCAGCAGCAACAACTTTCCATTCTCTTAGTTGTTTCAGATATTTACCTTCATCTTTCTAAAGCATACACTTATTGTTATTTCCTTATAAATTATAAAATTATAATATCAACTGCTTTCTACATGAGGTTTGAGCTTCTTAGACCTTCTCCCTATTTGTTCACCTAATATAATGCTAACTCTGTTTTGGTTAATTCAGCATGCAGTGTTTACAGTATGATCACCATGGTGAGTGTGGCTCACTGCCAAACCATTTAAAATAAATATGTTTCCTTTCTTGTACAAGTGTTTCCCCTACTAAGGGTAAGAATTGCCTTGTCTTTTTTTATTTGATTAGTTTACTGTCACCACTTCATTCCAAACCCTCCAATAGAACTGAAAAAGCCCCTTAGATAGTTTTCTACGTGGTCAGTTATGTATCTGGTAACCTGTCAGTTCTCTTCTTTTCCTGGAAAATCTCTCTTGGATTCTTCTCCTCCTCTCCCACCCTTCTTTCCCACTTGGATCCCTGCTCTTCAGAACTGTTATTCAGCTGTGTCCTGGCGCTTCTCTTTTCTTCTTTGCTATACTATTAATACATATTTCTTGTGCCCCAGGTCTCCTCCTCATTTCTTTTCCTCCTTGATTTGTTTAAGCACATACTTTAGTAGCTTTCTTAGAAAAGGATCATGGGGGGTAAATTTTTTTTAGACTTTGTATTTCCAAAAATGTCTTATTTTACCCTCACACTTGACTGGGCACTGGATTTCAGGTTTAAAAGTAATTTCTCCTGAGAATTTAAGACATTTGTCTTCTAGCATTTATCTTCACTGTTGTCTCTCTCTTTTTTTTTTAAATAACAGACTTGCGAGTGCAGTGGTGCAATCATAGCTCACTGTAACCTTGAACTCCTGGGCTCAAGTGATCCTCCAACCTCAGCTTTGCAAAGTGCTGGGATTATAGGTCATTTTAATTTTTGTATGTGATTTGTTTTTCTCTCTAGAAGCTTTAATGCAAATATGTCTGATTTACTGAAATGTCACTTTGTCTCTGAGTTTAGAGTCACTCTGATGCAATTTATCCCTGGGGGAAAAAACCCTTCATCATTGGGGTAGAAGAGGGGGGAAATCTGGGGCGGGTCTACACACTTATTACCTGGATTTTTAACCAAGCTCCCTGATTTTCTTCCCATCTGTGGTACGTGGTGCCTCTATACCTGGGCCGTAGGGGAGTTTCATATATGAATGCCTTTCACCTCTTTGGCATCTAGTATTCAGATATCTCAAATCCGACAATTTCTCCATCTGCTCTATTTTATGAAAATGGGTTGACATTTCTCCCTTAATATTCTCTTCTCTTCCATCCCTGATCTGTGGATATATACCTTTCTCAAATGTTTACTCTCATTTTAATGGGGTTTTAGAAGGGAGCAGAGATACTTCACCTACTATGTTTAAATTTATGTCCCTAGAAGAGTTTTCTCTGCTGCCACTTGGTAAATCATTTTGAAATGCTCTACTCATTTCTCAGTTTTAGAGTTTAAAATACCAAGTTTGCTTAAATAGCAGGCCTTGCCCTAAGCAGTTGTTTTTGTGCTCGAACAGGATATAGCTGAGGCCATTGCTGTCACATCCCAGGCTTGTTTAGTAGTCCCAAGGAACCTCAGTGTTGCCTGGAGAGAGAGGCGCCCGGTGCCATGAGTGGCTGTAACTTCCCACCCATGTGCCTTGACTCTGTGCTCAGGTAAGGTGACCCAGGGTCTAATATCATTTAGTGAAAAGATTCCTAGGTCTCCCTGTTTTTTCCCCCTCCTCCTCTTAACTTATGAAGTCATTCATGACCATATACTCTTCAAAATGTGTGTGTATGTGTGTGTAGACAAGACTGAAGTCCTCTTAGATATACCCATCCCCTAACAAACACACCCTGCTCCTTTCCTCCCCTAGAGAGAGGTAACCATCATCAATTTTGAATATAGTCTTCCATACCTTTACTACTCTGTGTATGTGGTTTAAGAAATACATAAATATTCTAAAATTTGCACCACTTTTCCTCTTGGCTGATTTTTTTTGTGAAGATGCTTTTGTGATAGTGTATGTAGATCTGCATAATGAGGCATGGTATGGATACATCATAATTTAGCCATCTTTCTGCTGTTTTTTTCTTTTGCAAATGCATCTGCAGTGAAGATGACAATTCAAGCTTCCGTGTACATCTGTGTTTCTTTAGGGCAGTTACCAAGAATGGAATAGGGCAGGAATTGGCAAACGAAGGCCCATCAGCCAGATCTGGTCCACTGCCTGTTTTTGTATGGCCTGAAGCTAAGGACGGTTTTTACATTTTAAAATTGTTTCATTGAATGTGGTATCCTTTCTCCACTGATATGAAAGATCACCTTTCATATATAGTAAATATCTAAATATACATGGGTTTATTTTTGGGCTGTTTATTCTGCAGTATTGATCTAGTTGGTTATTATATATTATATACTAGAGTTTTCTATTAATATATCCTGATTCCTGGTAAAGCCCCCACCTCTTTTGGTTCTTTTTCAAAATCGCATTGGCCATTTTTGCATGTTGACTCTTCCATGTAAATCTTAGGACTGATGAAGTTCCCCAAACTCCCTTTGGTATTTTTATTGGAATGTATTAGATTTGCGTTGAATTGTAGCTTGACTTAGGTAGTGTTAACATTGTCTTAGTCCATTTGTGCTGCTACAAGAAAATACCTGAGGCAGAGTAATTTATCAAGAACAGAAATTTGTTTCTCACAGTCCTAGAGTCCAAGATCAAGGCACCGGCAGGTTTGGTTAGGGTCCTGTCTCTCTTTCCAACATAGCATCTTGTCACTGCATCCTCCGGAAGGGGCAGATGATGTATCTTCTTGTGGGGAGAGGAAGAAGAGCAGAGGGCCAGAGAGAGCAAACCCACTCTAACAAGCCTGTTTTGTAAGAGCCCTAATCCATGTATGAGGGTGGAGCTGTCATGAATTAATAATCACTCCCCTAACAGCCCCATCTCTTAATACCTCCACAGTGGGGGATAAATTTCCACATGAATTTTGGAGGAGACGCCACCATTGAACCCATAGAAAACATTATTTAAGTCTTCCTTTAGGTTCTTAGATAAAGTTTTACCATTTCTTCTTAGAAGTCTTACTTCTTTTTGGATTATTGCTATTATATAGGAAATGTATTAGGTTTTGGTTTTAATTGACCATTTTGCATCTATGTTGTTTAACTCTTTTGTTAGCACTAGTGATTTGTCAGTTCTTTCTTTTGAATTTTCTATATTGATGGTTATGTCACCCACAAATAATGACAGTTTTGTCCTTGCCAAAAATTATAACTCTTACTGCACTTAATGGTCTCTTTGTACTGACCAGTTTCTTTACTGTAGTTTTGGTTAATAGTAGAAAATGTCTTTTTCTTGAAGCTTGCGGGAATGCTTACTCTGGGATTTGGCATACCTCTTTTTCAATTTAAAGAAGCTTTCTCTTTTTCTAGTCTGTAGCAATTTTTAAAAATCATGAATCAGTGTACAGTTTTACTTAATGCTTTACTGGCATCTGTTGAGTGATCATAAGATTATTTTCCTTTAATTGTTTAATGCCATGAATTACATGGATTTTCTAATGTTTCTATTTAATAATGAATCATCTTTACATTCCTGATATAAATCTTTTTTTTTTTTTTTTTTCTTTTTTTGAGACAGAGTCTCGCTTTGTTGCCCAGGCTAGAGTGAGTGCCGTGGCATCAGCCTAGCTCACAGCAACCTCAAACTCCTGGGCTCAAGCAGTCCTGCTGCCTCAGCCTCCCTAGTAGCTGGGACTATAAACATGAGCCACCATGCCCGGCTAATTTTTCTATATAAGTTGGCCAATTAATTTCTTTTTATTTATAGTAGAGACAGGGTCTGGCTCTTGCTGAGGCTGGTTTTGAACTCCTGACCTCGAGCAATCCGCCTGCCTCGGCCTCTCAGAGTGCTAGGATTATAGGCGTGAGCCACCACACCTGGTCAGCATTCCTGATATAAATCTTAATTGAGAGAATTTTTAAAGCACTCTGATACTGGGTTTGCTGCCATTTAATTTGTAGTTTTTGAGGCAGTGAGTGGGAGAAAGGTTAGCTTCTGGTTTTCTTTTCTTGTGTTAGCTTTTTACGACTTTGATGCCAGGGTTATGTTAATGTCACAAAAGGAATGGAAAATTCTTACGGTTTTCTACCTTCTAAAACAGTTTCTGTGAAATGTGAATTATTTGTTCCTTGACCATCTGGTAGAATTTGCCCATTAAAACCATTTGGTTGAATTTTCTTTGAGCATAGAGCTTTGACCACTAATTTAATTTGGCTATGGTTATGTTTTTTTCAGGCTCACTAGTTTTATTTAAAATTTAGGTAATTTATATTTTCTAGATAATTTCTCTTTTTCAGTTAAGTTTCAAAATATATTGCTGTATAATTTGCCTTATTAATTGATTACAATTGCTAAAGTTTACCTATTTTACTGTTCCTTAAATAAAAACTTGTGGTTTGATTGAATGACATTTTAAAAAATTTAATGGTGTTTTAATTTTTGCACATTTTTGTTCATTTTGTATTTTATTGCGGTGTTATCAGTGAACATAGCATTCATGATAACTTTCTAGAATGTGTTTAGGCTCCTTTCTTGGCTTGATACGTGTTCAGTTTGATTATTGTCCACAGGTGTTTGGAAATTGCATCTATTCACTGTTCTATATATTTGTCTACTAGAAAAAGCTTATTCATTTCTTCATTGTGGTAAAATATATATAGCTTATAATTTATGATTTTAAGTGTACATTTAAGTGTACAATTCAGCATTAAGTACATACACGTTGTTGTGTATCCATCACCACTATCAATTCCAGAACTATTTCATTATCCCAATCTGAAACTCTACCTACCAAACAATAGCTCCTCATTACCTCTTCCTCCCAGTCCCTGGTAACCACTGTTATACTTTCTGTCTGAGTTTGACTGTTCTAGGTATCTCATATAAGTGGAATCATACAGTATTTGTCCTTTTGTGTCTGGCTTATTTCACTAAGCTTAATGTCTTCAAGATTCATCCATGTTTTAGCCCATGTCAGAATTTCCTTCCTTTGTAAGGCTACTATTCCATTATATGTATAGGTCACATTTTATTTATCCATTCTTCTGTGAGTAGACATTTGGATTGCTTCTACCTTTTACTTATTGTGAATAATGCTGCTGTGTACATTGGCATACAGATATCTGCTTTTGTGCCCGCTTTCAGTTCTTTGTGGTGTATACTTACAAGTGGAATTGTAATCCAATTGAATCATATATGGCAATTTTGTGTTGAATTTTTTTGGGTACTGCTATACAGTTTCCATAGTGGCTGCACCATTTTACATTCTCACCAGTAATGCCCAAGGTTTCCAGTTCTACCATGTCATCACCCACACTTGTTATTTTCTGTTTTTCTTTTTTTTATTGTAAGCATCTTAGAAGATGTGAAGTGATACCTCATGGTTTTGATTTGCATTTCCTTATGATTAGTGATGTTGAACATTTTTTCATATGCTTATTGACCATTTGTGTATCTTTTTTGGATAACTGTTCAAGTCTTTTGTCCATTTTTTAGTGGGTTGTTGAATTGTGGGAGTTCTTTATATATTCTGGATATTAATCCCTTAGTGATATGTGATTGCAAACATTTTCTCCCATTCCCGGGTTGCCTTTTCAGCCTGTTGATAGTGTCTGTTGATGCACATAAGTTTTACTTTGGTGAAGTCTAGTTTACCTATTTTTACTTTTGTTCCTGTGCTTTTGGTGTCATATCCTAGAAATCATTGCCACCTCCAACATCATGAAGCTTTCCTCTATGTTATCTTTTAAGAGTTTTATAGTTTTAACTCTTCTTCGAACCATTTTGGGTTAGTTTTTATATGTGGTGTAAGGTAAGGGTCATTCTTTTGCATGTGGGTATCCAGGTTTTCCAGAACTATTGGTTGAAAAAAAACTTTCCTTTCCTTGTTAAATGCTCTTGCCATTCTTGTTGAAAATCATTTAACCATATATGAAAGTTTATTTTGGGGCTCTCTATTCTATTCCATAAGTCTATATAGCTGTCTATATAGACATGTCTTTATAGATGTCTTTATGTCAGTACCATATTGTTTTGATTATTGTAGCTTTGTAGCAAGTTTTGAAATCAGGAAGTTTGCATCTTTCAACTTCCTCCTTTTTCAAGATTATTTTGGCTATTCAGAGTCTCTTGAGATCTCATATGAATTTTAGGATGGGTTTTTCTATTTCTGCAAAGAATGTTACTGGGATTTTGATAGGGATTACATTGAATCTTTAGAAAACTACTAAGCCTTCCAATTCATGAACAAGGGATGTCTATTTACTTAATCTTTAAGCAATGTTTTGTAGTTTCAGTGTACAAGTCTTTTGCTTCCTTGGATAAGTTTATTCCTAGGTGTTTTATTCTTTTTGATGCTATTATAAATACAGTTTTCTTAATTTCTTTTTCAGATTGTTCATTGTTAACATATAGAAATACAACTGATTTTTGCACATTTTTGTATCCTGCAACTTTGCTGAATTTGTTTATCAGTTTTAATGAATTTTTTTGTAGAATCTTTGAGGTTTTCTACATATAAGATCATGTCATCTATGATCAGAAATAATTTTACTTTTTTCTTTCCAGTTTGGATGCTTAGTCTATTTTTTCTTTAGAAGTTTTTAAATTAAAACATAAAAATTATATATGTTTATTGTGTAAAATATTTTAAAATATGTATATCTTGTGGAATGGCAAAATTGAACTAGTTAACATATTCATTATCTCACTACTTATTTTCTGTGGTGACAACACTTAAAATCTACTCTTAGTGATTTTTCAAGAATAGGATATATTGCCATTAACCATAGTCACCATATTGTATAATAGATCTTTTCAACTTATTCCTAACTAGCTGAAATTTTGAATTCTTTTACCAACCAACATCTCCCCAACACCCCTACCCCCTGGGTCTACTAATTTTTATTCAGATATTTTATTTTCTTCTGGTTGGTTAGGTATCACTTTCTGGGGAGGTATGCTAAACCTCCTCCTGTAACTGTGGATCGTGGTTACTTTTTAAAGGTCTGGGTGTCATTGTAAGACACATGTGCTTGAAAACACTGAGCTTCTGCCATTGATGCTTGGTGAGTATCTCTCAACCGTTGTTAGCAGAACACGTCCATGAAGTATTTGTTGAATAAACATTTATTGAAAATCTACTTTGTATCTGGCACTCAAGATACGAGGATCTTGAGGTTCCAGTCTAGAGAAGAGAATACACACTGCCACACACAGATACAAAGTTGTGTCATGTGGTAGAGAGCATGAAGATACTTAGAGAAATGTGTGTGAATCGCTGCGCAGTATTTACCGGTATATAACCTGGGGTCAGTTTCTTAATCTCTCTGCTCTTCTAGTTCATTTGGAAGATACGAATAATTTTTATCTGCTTTACAATATAGGTAAAACTCACATGGTGAATTTTTTGCATCACAAATGTAGTTATGTAAAACATAAAGATTGATACTGTTTATCCCATGGGTCATAGGAACACAGAAATGGGATGATTGACTCTGCCAGGTTTAGGGTGACCTACATTTATCAAATATCAGCTGTGAACTAGGTACATAAACAGTCTCAGTGTGTTCTGGACAACACAGATAAAGAGTGGAAAGTCAAAGCCTGAATCCACGTTGGGCTGGTCCAAAGCTGTTGCTCTCCTGAGGTGACACTGAGTGGGGGTCAAAGAAAGAATGAGGAGGACACGTTCTAGGTACAACCCATGTGAAGGCACAGAGGTATGGAAGTGTGCCCCATGTTGGGGGAACAGTGAATAGAGCTGAATCGTTGGTGAAGAGTGGTGGGAGTTAAGACTGGAAAGTGAAATCGGATGTGATTGACAGCACCTTCCCTTTTGGATTTTAGTCTGCGAGCAGTGAAGAAACATCAGAGTATTTTGCAGGGTAGAGACGTAGGGTGCTCGATGAATTGGAGAGAGAAAGGCTAGAGTACGACGTGTCAGTTGAATAGAGCCTTCTGCAAAATCCTGAGCAGAGCTGTGCAGACTGGAGATGGAGCCGTGGCAGTGGAAAAAATAAGAACACAGGGTGAGGCAGTACTGTTGGTTGTTCCAGAACTTTTAGCAGGACTCCCAGGCACCTAAAACATAGCTTAAATTCTCTGACTAGACTGAGAGCTAGTTGCTTCCTTAGTTATTTGAAAGTAGTCTGAAATTCCTTCTTATACTACATGGGTTTAGATGTTGAATTATGGCCTCTAGAGTTTTTAACTAAGCTGGGCATCTAAACCACGGAGTAGGTAGGTAGCATGTCGAGTTTAGCAAAATTGGCTTTGCCTTCACCACTGCAGCTATTTGATTCTCTCTCAGGAGCATACATTGCTTAGATCTCAGTGCAAACAGAGATTGGAAAATGTAATTGTATTGACCGGATGTTGTTTAAAACTCTGTACACTTATGGAAGGAGGTATTGCTTTCTGAGTATCCTCATTTATTCATTTGGCTTGGGTATAGGATGGGACGGAACACTGAGGAACTCGGGAGAGCCTGTAACTTATTTAGGGCAGAGAGAGAGTGATGGGCGTCATGTAATTACTTGAGCTCACGCAGAGCATGTCTGGGTTGTGGCTCACACAGATGCATGATGAAGAACCAGCCCTGCCCCATCCTTTAGGAACCTACCGTGCTGGTTAGGAACGTGAGAGAGACGGGAAAGTGACAACCCACAGACTTTTATCTAGAAATGGCCAAAGTGTTTTGAGAAGGTGAGCAAGGGAGCATAGCCTACAAGTTGGTGCAGAGATGGGACAGGGGCTCTGCAATCTGAGTCCCCTTGACCTTGAGTGTCTCATCCTGGCCATCCTTCTCTCTCTCTCAAGAGTTACAATTGTTTCTTTTGTTGTCTTTGGCCTCATCTTTTCGGCCTGTGGGGTGTTCACTCATTGTTCCTCTCCCAGGCCCCGCCAGCCGCCTCTCTTGCCATTGCCTGGTTCATCCTCTCTTACCCTCCCGTTAGCATTTGTGTTAGAAAACGAACAACTTCAGGGATGATACGGAAGAACCGTGTCCAGCTGCTCAAACCCACCGAGTTTCTGTTTTTAGCTTCTCCCCCACTTAAAATCAGGCAGCAGCAGGTCCCACTCGCCAAGCCTTTGTCACAGTCCCCAGCAGCCATTCCTCCAGCCATCTGCTGCCCCAGCTGTGCAGCGCGTCCCCTCCTCCGTCTCCGCCCCGCACGCAGCCCTGTGTGGACTTGCGCGCAGGGCCCACGAGCCCGGCAGCCCCCAGCCGCGGGGCGCCATCTGCCTCCCTGCCCCGCCTGTGTGTCCAGCCTCGCTGCTGACCCAGATTCCGCGGCCCACAACCCCCAGCCAGGCTTTCTGCCCCAGCCAGTCCTGGACTTCCCAGGCCAGGGATGCTGACTGGAAGAGATGGAGGAGTTGCCATGGTGATAGGAATAAATACAAAGAGCCACCGCATACCTCACAGCAGGTGTGACAAATCTGCTGTCACAGACTAGGTTAACAGAGTTGGGTGCAGCTCTAAGGTTAGTTGGTGGAATCGCACTTGGGTGTCTGGGACAAAATAAGGGTTCCTTGGTGTGTGGGTGATGTTCTTCACCTTTGGACGCCAGTGTCTTAGAGGGAAGTTTCGAGCCACTTCCAAGTGTCATTAAAGCATCCCCGCGTCCCACCTCTGTGTCTTGGGTCAGAGACGGCTTCCTCGGACACAGGCATCGCAGCTCTGCCTGCGCTCTGGGTGTTCTGAGGGACTTGCTGTATCCAGGCCCTCATCCCCAAAGAGCGGGTTGTGTCGGCATTCGCATGGGAGGGGACTGCCCCAGCCCACCCCTCTGTCATGCAAGTCAGGGACCCCTTTTGGAGAGCTGGTCACCCCTGCCTAGAAACATGGCGATTTTTTCTTTGTTTTGTTTTTGTTTTTGAGACAGAGCCTCACTCTGTTGCCTGGGCTAGAGTGCCATGGCGTCAGCCTAGCTCACAGCAACCTCCAACTCCTGGGCTCTAGCAATTCTTCTGCCTCAGAATCCCAGAATGCTGGGATTATGGATGTAAGACACTGCACCCGGCCCAGAGCTCTTTTTTGTCCTGATAAATTTGTGTTAACCCTTTTCACTCGCTTGCTTTTTTTCTCATTATCCACTCGACATTATCCACACTGGACATCCGAGTGCAAAGGGTTAATGAAAATCGGATTCTGTTTGTCCATTACTGCCTTATCTGATCAAGTTGGCAATTCTCATCTTCAGGCCTGATGGCTGCACTCTGACATTTCCCCATCTAGTTTACAATTTGTCAATATGAGTCCTCTTGCCGAGGGGGTTTTCAAGTACCCGAGCTGTGGGGTGGGTGGCCTGCATGCTGGGTGTGAAGGACCACGAGAGCCATTGCTGTAAGACAGCAGAGGACAGTGGGCAAAAGGCCCGGGGCATTTAAAGTGGGGACTTTGGTCCCGTGGCCCTAGAGATTTTGAAAGTCAGATGGCCTGATGGAGTTGGCTGCCCCAAGGGACTGTACCCACCAGCCTTGCTCATGTGGCATTTTTCCTCCTGGGCCTCTCAGTGTGCTGCTTATCTCTAGAATTCCTGTGAAGCAGTGGCTGAGGCCCAGCTGGTGCCCGAGGTAGAGGGAGACCCCCAATGTCAAAACTGTCACTTTCTATAGTATGTCAGGGAACCTGAAGAGAAGAGTTGGGTCACATCCCCTTTGCTGTTAGTTATTACCCTTTTGCAGATTATCCAGACAGGCCCTTTTCTTCCTTCCTTGTGTCCCATCATTCTGTCCTCCTGTGGATTCCTGATAAGAAGGAGCAGCACTCTGTTCATTGCGATGCCTGTTGGCACGTCTGGTTTTGTCAGAGGATGCGACTATTAGTTAAAATTAGATTTGGGGATTTTCTCGATCATCATCTATATTGTCTCCCGTCTGCTCACCCTGGCGGATAATCAAGAATTGCCTATGGACATCTTGATTTCAACTTTAAATCTTTTTAAATAGTTTGTTGAGTCTACCAGTCTGTGCCTTTAATATTCCCGCTTATTTGTTAAAAAAAAAAAAAAATACACTATTTCCAAAACTTCAATTGCAGTCAGTCGTTCCAGATTTCAGATTCCCCCCTTCCTATCTGAGATCACAGAGGTCTCTGTCACAGTTGGTCTTTGATTTTTTTTTTTCCTAAGTAGAAGTAGGAGTTTATTGAATCGTGTAGCTGGGGGAGATAACGGGGAAGTCACAGAATCAGAAGGGAGATCTGCGGGAACCAGGGCCTGGGGACTGGCGGGGGGGAGCCCTGTGCCACCAGGACTCAGCTGCCTGTCCCCTCCCTTGCTCTGCTCCCTGCTGCAGTGTGGCCCTGTCCCTGGACCGGTGACAGCCCACCCCTGCCTAGCAACCCCGTGGAAAGAGGGTCGTCTTCTCTCAGTGTCTCTCTGTTGATTGTTCGATACTTGCATAATCACTGCCTGTAAAAGGAGAACCACTCTGAGCTTAAGCTCTGTGCACTCTCCGTAGGTGACATTAATAAAGGAGAGATCACACAGGGGCCTTTGTGGCCCCCTCTCAGGGTGTGAGGCTGGGGGAGACCGATTGCAGTTAGAGCAGAAGTGGAGGAGTGTCTGACTCGTCGGGTCCCTTAGAGATCAGTTGTGTTACTAGGAGCCCCTGTACCTGGAGAGAATTATATGGACGCATTTATGCCAATTAAGACAATTTGCATTTTCTTGATTTATTATTCTGGACCTTTTCCTCCTCTCCCCCAGCTTCCTCTCACTCTGCCTCTCCAGTTACCACTAATTGAGTCAGTAATACCCAGAACGTCCCTTCCTTTGCTCTAGAATGCAGAAACCGGCAGATTAATGTCCCCTCCGTCTCCGAGGGGAAGAGCGCTGAGTATCGAGCCTGCTTCGGCCCCATTCTCTCTCGTTACCAGTTTTCACACCGTGTAGTTGCCTTGTCTCTGGTCTTGTCTGACAGCTTCCTCCTGTACGTGCTCGTGGCTCCTAGAGCAGGGGGGAGACTAGAGGTTGTCTTGCTTGGTGGCCTCTAAGCAGGGGCATGTCTGCATCCCTGGAGAGCTTTCTGGAACAATCACGTCCAGGCTGACACCTCGATCAGTCCAGGACTCGGCACAGCTCGTCCGTGAGAAGGCCACATTGAAGCTCGAAGTTGATGCCGCAGGAACCGCGGTGGGGAGGTGATACTTGGTAGCAGTGAGACGTGAGCTGACAGGGCAGACCCCAGGGCTGGCAGGAGAGGGGGAGGGGAGGGCTCAGGAGTGCGTTTCTCTAGATCAAGAGGACACTGACTGCAGCTTATGGAGCAGCCACAGAAGACCCACAGCAGGGCCACCCACTGGGGACTCACCTCCGGCTTAACCTGCTATGACCCACACTGGCCACTGCCACTGAGTCATTCATTCGGAATTCTAATTGCCATCGGAGCACAGCTAATGCATGTGACCCAGAGAGCTTAGGTTTCCAGAGGATGTTCAGACCCTTTGTTCGCTTTCCTTTCTTTTCTTCGTTTCTTTTTCTTTTTTTTTGAGATAGAGTCTCACTGTATTGCCCAGGCTAGAGTGCCATGGCCTCAGCCTAGCTCACAGCAACCTCAAACTCCTGGGCTCAAGCAGTCCTCCTGCCTCAGCCTTCCAAGTAGCTGGGACTATAGGCACGTGCCACCGTGCCCAGCTAATTCTTTTCTATTTTGAGTTGTTTGGCTAATTTCTTTCTATTTATAGTAGAGACAGGGTCTCACTCTTGCTCAGGCTGGTCTCGAACTCCTGAGCTCAAGCGATCCTCTCGCCTCAGCCTCAGAGTGTGCTAGGATTACAGGCGTGAGCCACCGTGCCTGGCCCTTTCACTTTCCTTTCTGTATCATGGGATTAGGCTGAGGTATTTGTCAGAAACCCCGGACTCTGCACAGCTGGCTGTGTGCTATGCCTGTCCCCAAGGACCACCTGCTGGTGGGGCTCATACACTCCAGACACAGCGAGGTGACTTCCCTCAGGCAGGGCCACCAGCGTGGACCCTTGGCATGGTCCACGCTGAGGAATAAAGGCTTTGTGTGCTTTATGAAATCCCTGAGGAAAAAGGGGAAGAAAAAGTATAATGCAGAACTAGAAGGGATGAGCAGAATTCTTTATCATGGTTGCTGGAACCTTCTCTCCAGCCTCTAGTCTTTCAGGCACTTTGATGCACGGATCATCCTGCAGCCTTGTCAGGAGATTCCTCTTACTGGGGAGTCAGGTTTCCAGCGTGGTCGGCTGCCCAGGGTCAAGTGAACTGGCCGAAAGCTCCCTCTGAGCTCTTTCTGTGGAGCCATGTATACTAGTCACTGTGGAGAGCAGTTTCAGATTCTTGCACCTAGATATTTACATGCAGAAAACAAGTAGAGACGGGGGCGAGCGGGCTTCTAAATCCTACCTAGCTTCAGTGCTCATATTATACTCGTCAGAGAGAAGCCCATTTTGGCAAGTGGAAGAAACAACTTGGGGCGTGTCCCTTCTTTAACTCAGACCAGAGTGAACATGTTGGCAGGTGGCATAGAAGTGTTGAGAGCTGTCTGAATAATGACCAGGCTCAGGGGTGGGGGTGGGGGAGCATCCTGGGCTGGTGACAGAGCTCGATGACGTCTGAGCCCTACTTGCATCCCTGTGATGATGAGACACCTTCTTGCTCTTTCCCCGGCAGGCCCGACACCTCTCCCCTGGAGTCCGCCGCCGACTCCACGCTGCCCTCGCGTCTTGTTCCACCTCCATTCTGATCCTGTCCAACCTCGTGTTCCTTGGGGGCAATCAAGTGGGGAAGACCTACTGGAATAGGATCTTCGTGCGGGGTAAGTTTCCTGATGGTGCTGTTTTCAGTCAGTTTCTTGTTCTACACGCATGCAGTTGGCGTCATGGATGGGATCTGGAGAAGTCATTCATTGTCAAGTTCATGGTGTGTGACCTCTGGACATGCCAGTCGGGAACAGTTTCCTGTGTTCAGCTATGACATTAAGTGTCCCCTGTTTTTGATGTGCCGCATTATCTACCGCACGTGCTGCTTGTTTAACACAATGTGCTGTCCTTACTCTTCCAAACTCTGCATTGCTCTCTACTAAGTTACTTTTCCACTAATGGAATCTTTCTTAATCTTCCCTATTGCTATGGTTTGAGACCCCCTACAAAACTCATGTTGAAACTTAATCCCCGACTGGCCATGTTGAGAGGTGGGGCTTTTAACAGGTGACTGGAATATGAGGGCCGGACCCTCATGAATGGATTAATCCGTGCATTGTTAATGAGTGAATGGATTCATGTGTTAGCATGGAGTGGAACTGGTGGCTTTGCAAGA
Organism: Mirza zaza; assembly: GCA_008750895.1. Taxonomy (NCBI): domain Eukaryota; kingdom Metazoa; phylum Chordata; class Mammalia; order Primates; family Cheirogaleidae; genus Mirza; species Mirza zaza. Next base: position 6,932 of record VSMD01103101.1, on the reverse strand, counting down.
AGAGGAAGAGAAGAAGGCCCTCAATAGATGTAGTCCCCACAACCCTGGACTTCTCATCCTCCAAAACTGTAAGGAATAAATTCCTTTTATCAGTGACCCAGTTTCAGGTATTCTGTTATAAGCAACATAAAACAGACTAAGATACTTACTCTCTGTAGATCCCAGCCTGTACTATACTGCAAAGTCTAACATTGTTCCATTTACTACTCTGAATGTCCTACTGGAAATATGTCCTAGAAGCTTCCTTATGTGCTCCTGAAGCTGTGGGCACGGCGTCTGTGTTTGCCATAGCTCTTGGTTGTGGATATTTTTGTCTAAACACTAGTGGCCAACCTTACGTATAATATACATCGAGTGGATCATGTCAGTATCCACAGCAAAGCCATCCCCGCAGCAGACAGAATGCTTGTGTGCAGGAGATGTGAAAACATTGCATTAATAATTGATGATCACGTATTTATGGTCCCCGTATCCCTTGGGCTAGGACTAAGAGTCACATCACGTCCTTAAGAGAATTGGGAGATTTGGATACTCAGTGTATCCAATTCACTATGTTTTAAAAGAAAAGATCCCTGTTCTGTTTCCCTGACTAGCAACATGGTCTTGTGCTTTCGGTTTGGGAAGCTTTGCCAAGCAGCGATGACGTCACTCTGCACGGCTGGCCTGTCAGCTCCACATCTGGGTCCCTGAGGAGCCGGCGAGTCCCTAGGTCCTTTTCACACCATAAATAACCCTGGCACAGCTGCGTGATTGCAGAATGCCAAGTCACAGATCTAAACCGCGGCAGGCTGGGGTGAGCCAGGTTAAAGGGCCATGGGAGAGTCCTATTCTACTTTAATCTTGTCACTAAAAAACCCCCTTTGATCTTGCTTTCTGTAAGATGTTTCGGCTGGTAGTTCCTGGAAAGCACATGGTCTTTCCAAGTGACAGCCGTTCTTTAGTAAGGACAGGAGATGATGGGGTGCAGAGAATCTAAAGATAAAGGTGGGTGCAGGTGTCTTTCTCTTTTCTTGCTTCCTGCCACAGAACCTAGCACGATGCTGAGAACATGTGACTGGAGGAAAGTACTGACTTGGGGTTCGCTTGTCACATGGTAAGAAGGCTCTGATTTTTTTTTTTTTTCAGTAAATCAAATGTATTTGGTGCTACTTGCTGTAAGGCACTGAAAAATACAGGGATCAAAACAGCACACACAAATATGCATGCCAAAGGCACAAACAGAAATGTGGCTGTAGAGTCGGGGCATTGCTGTGCCGGACGTATGAGCGAATGGCTAGAGGTCACAGGACGGAGTGGCTGACTTTCCATGGACGGTGGACTTCATGGAGGAGGTGGTATTTGAATTCCAGCCGTAAGTGGGCAATTTGCCAGGTGCAGGAGGCAGGTGTGTTGGGATAATTATCACTGGCTGCTGTGTCAGAAACTCCAGAATCTTAGTTATTTTTCACCATAGAAATTTCTCTCATAGTGCAGTATAAATCTAGTGGCTTTTTCTAAGCAGTGACTCCAGTACCTACAGTGTGTTTTCATTCTCCACTGTCTTGTCCTGGAACCACAGAGGGGAAGACACTATGCGGCTGGTGCACCAGGTACTAAATACCTCTGCCAGCAGTGACACGTGACCTTTCTGCTTACGTGTCATTGGCCAGAGCCAGTCACATGACCAACCAAGCGCAGGGCAGGCGGATGTTGGGAAGCAGGCAGTGTCAGTGTGCGTCAGGAGTCTGGGGCAGAGCAGGAGAGGCACATGGGTGCCCAGCTGGAGGTGCCCAAGAGGCAGTTGAAAATATGAGCCGGACTTGGGGTCTTAGAGGGTGATGTGGGAGCCAAGGGCATAAGGGTTGTAGGTGAGGCCCTGGGGTGGGTACAGTTAGCCAGGGAGCTGGATGGAGTGAGAACAGAACAGGGTAGAAGGTGGAACCCTGGAAGGCCAGCATTTAATGCAGCAGAGAGAAAGAGTAGCTATTTTTTTGTTGTTTTTTTTGTTTTGTTTTGTTTGAGACAGAGTCTCACTTTATTGCCCAGGCTAGAGTGAGTGCCGTGGTGTCAGCCTAGCTCACAGCAACCTCAAACTCCTGAGCTCAAGTGATCCTCCTGCCTCAGCCTCCCGAGTAGCTGGGACTACAGGCATATGCCACCATGCCCGGCTAATTTTTTCTATATGTATTAGTTGGCCAATTAATTTCTTTTTATAGTAGAGACGGGAGTCTCGCTCTTGCTCAGGCTGGTTTCAAACTCCTGACCTCGAGCAGTCCACCCGCCTCAGCCTCCCAGAGTGCTAGGATTACAGGCGTGAGCCACTGCACTCAGCCTAGAGTAGCTGTTAACGTAAGATGTTCTCTTTGCTTCTCAGAGGCAGAAAGATCAAAGTGGGACTTGTCAACTCTACGGGATGCTTTGTGTCAGTCACGTGGGATCAGGGCTCTGAGAGATCTGGTCTGCCCCCTCCCATCCTATAATATGCTGAAATCAACAACAACAATGACAAATCTGGTCTGCTGCTGTGGTGTGGCTCCCACTGTGGTCTCTGCTTGGAGACACTGACTGTGTCCTGCATGGACTCAGGCGCCACATTCCCGGGGACTTGATCCTACACACACACACACACACACACACAGACACAGACACACACACACACACACACACACACACACACGTGTCTCTGCGGAATCCTTTCTCCTCTGGGTTTTCTGAGGCCAAGAAAGCTCAGCTTAGAAGGCATCTTCTGTCAGGGCTTCTCGAGATGAATGTGTTTGGATCTCCGCTGGCCTGTCCCATGGGCCTCCTGAGTTGGGGAATGTCTGCTGGGGGTTGGCAGGTGCCCATTTGTCTGCTCTCTGCTGTGAGTCCTTGTCCCCGAGTCACGTGGTTGAGATAGCTCTTGGAGGAAAGCGAACCAGATGGTGCCACATCTCCCATCCTTGAGGACTCTGGATTTCATCTCATGACTAATTTGATAAGCTTGGGAAAGGATTCATATGAATATTCATGTTTTGGTGCAAAAAAATAATAATTGATGTGTGTAGGATGCTTTCTTTGACTCTGCTGGAGGTGTTAATATATTAGCTTTATAAAATTTTTTTAAAAAAGTGAACTCTGAAACTCATCTGGCCCCAGAGGTTCTGGGTGAGGGATTGTGGACCTGTACCTGTGGCTGCTGATGAATGAGCCAGGACTTTGACAGCCTCGTCCTCTCTGTCCTCTTCCTTTGGGCATGTGATCAGTTCCTGTTGCTCCAAGCCACATCTCTATGGAGTAGGGGAAATACAGTGACATAAGTGGGGAAGTCTGTCTGTAGGGTATGCAGAGTGTTTAAACTCAGTGTCTAGATTTCCAGGTTTAACAAAAAGGTCCCCCTGGCCTCTGTGCCTTGGTGGCTTGGGACCTGCTGCAGGAAGGAGGCAGAGTCACTTGCTCCACAGCCCTTTCATGGAGCCACCTACATGAGTCCTGGAGGAGGAAGGAGGAGACAGACAGGTGTCTTGGGTACAGAGACTACTGAGCAGAATTGCAAAAGCCTCACGGGTGATGGGATGTGGATACACATGTCTCTTAGAAGATCCATCCTTGCTAATTCCCGGGGAGCCTTTTCCCAGCATTACTGATGTTGCTAGAAGTATCTCAGGATTAGCCTGGAGGAGTTGTCTTAAAGTCAGCATCTCCCTGTCTCCAGGTCATTGAATTTCACCATAGATTTGTTTGCTCTAAAGCTACAAGGTTTATTTTAGTGGCTTCTGTAAAAATCACTACCCCGTTCTCTGTAGGTGACACGGTTGATATGAGGCTATAAAACCAGACCCCTCCCTTTCTGCTGTGAACCTCCTTCCCTGCTGTCTACAGGTGGTGTCTGAGGCCCAGGGATAGAAATGCTGAGCAGCAAATCTAGGGCTCTGTTGGTGCGTGTCATGCACAGAACGTTTTTCTGTCAACAAGTGTTACCTCTGCTGCTGAGGTTGGAGGAATAATGTTCAGTTTATTCAGCAGAGAATAAGGAATCTGTTTTTGCTTTTTCAAAAAAACCTCCAAATTTTTACTGTTAAAGTTTGCTTCAACAAGTTTGCCTCAAGTTTGCTTGAGGAATGTGAATGCTTAGACCCCAAATGCTTTATTTAAAGGACTTAGCTGGTCTGTGTATTTGAGAAAAGTGTGGCTGGGAACACGGCCCCGATGCCATTCTAGGAAGGGACTCGCTGTGTCCTGCTCTTTGCAGAGACAAATGCAGGTGGCTTCTTACATAGCCCTTTGGGTCTCGAAAGCATTTGTTGGTGGAAGGAGCTTTCTCACGTCTGTCTTAAATCCTTGACGTTGAAGTGTGATTTCTTCAACAAGCAATCGAAATACTGCTCTATAATTGAAAGATGTCAATGAGTTTTGACTCCAGATTGCTGTGAGGCCAGTCCTCATACGCTAACTGTGGTCCAAGCATCCTGGTGGTGCTTTTCCCCATAGGCCTGGGGCCGTGGGGAGGAAAGATATTCAAGGAGATGGGTGGGTACACCTTGGGAAATATATCTGGCCTTGAGAGGGCTGAGAGCTTTGTAATGTTTGGGTTGCGGGATGGTGGTTCTTCTGAAAAGTCTATCCACTTTCGTCCAAGGAAGCCACGGACTTTGTAAAAATGGAACCAAAACATTTCCCAGGAGGCAGGGTTCCAGATCCCGTGTCCAGGGCGTTGGAGTGATTGGAACTTGGTAGAGACGTGGCGTCCACCGACGTTCTCCTGCCTGACTCCCCGTTGCACACATGCGTGTGCATGCATACATGCATGTGCATGTTTGTTTTTCCTTCTTGTATTACCCAATCTATTTTGGCAAACCCTGCCTCGACCCTTGTCTCCCGGGGTGGCCCCATGCAAAGGCAGGGAGAATTTGGTTCTTTATCCCTTCAGATTGCAACGGGAGAGGAGCTGGTGATTTTCTTAACGCAGGTCCCCGTATTTGCTTGCTATTTCTAGCTGAGAGAGAAGAAAGTTATATTTTTTCCCTGATTACTAGCTTGTCAGAGCAGTTTATTTGTCTCCTGACTCAAATGGTTCTGGACAGACATCTTATTTAAAGCTAAGCTGGAGTATCGCACTCAAAATTCTGGAGGCTCGTGGTTAAATAGAAACTCATTCCCTTCATATCTGCTTAAATTCTCGGGACTAAAATTTCATTTCTGATGAGCGAGGACAGAGGGCAGGTGTCAGCGTCTCCGAGGCCGTCCTCTGTGATTACTTCATTTCACCATCGTCACTAGCTCTTGCCTCTGAGTGGAGTTTTCATTTCTCTCATTGATTCTGCCCTGCCTCCCTGGCTCCTCTGAATGTTCTAGAACAGCTTGAGAGGCAGGAGCTTCCCACCCATTGTGCTGACGGTGAAGTTGATACATAGACGATGGTCAGTGATTTATCTGTGGTTATGGCGTCGGCCCATTTTGGCCATTCTTGGAATCTGAATTCCAAGCCTCGCAGAAGCTCTTGTTTCTTTACTCTGTGCCACATGGTCACTCAGAGGTCTTGTGCATCTTGGGCATCCATCAGCATTCTGGAAAGTATTTCAGGCCAGGTAGCCATGCACGGGACATGAGAAGTAGTGAGTGGAAAGACTTTCAACCAGAGTGCATGTCAATCTCCCTTTTGTGAGGTTGTGCGAGACTTCTGCTAACTAGGAGTGTCCAGTGTACTGGACGCTGGCCACTTGCATTGTGTTGTCACATGCATTCGTTTCTTATAGTTACTGTAACAAATTATTACAAACATAGCGGCTTAAAACAACACAAATTTATTTTTCTTTAACAGTTTGGGAGGTCACAAATCTGCAATGGGTCTCACGGGGCTAACGTCAAGGAGTTGGCAAGGCTGCTACGAGCGCAGGCTGCAGGGAGAATCTATTTTCTCGCCTTTTCCAGTTCACAGGGGCCAGCTTCTCTTGGTTCATGGCTTCCTTCCTCCGTGTTCAAAGCCAGCAGCGTGGCATCTCCAAATCTGGTTCCCTCTGTCCCTCTGCATCCGTCATTTCATTCCCTCCTGTCTTACTCTGGCTCCTCCTGTGCCTCTGCCATGAGGACCCTTGTGACTATGAACATACTGGGCTCACCTGCATACTCCAGTCTCTGCATCTCAGCATCCTTGATCTGACCACCTGTGCGAAGTCCCTTTTGCCATGTGAGGTCACTGTCACAGGTTCCGGGGATTAGGATGTGGGTGGCTTTGGAGGCGCCACTGTCCTCCCCATGGCAGGCTCAGCGAACGGTTGCTCCCACACAGAATGCCCCTGGGTGTCCCCACTGCCGTAGCTTCTTTCTAAAGAGACTTGGTTATAAAGTAGCCATGTGGGTGTGCCACTAGCCTTCCTAAAATGTGAATCTGCCTGTGCAAAGAAATAACATTTGAATTTCATAGAAGTAAACCTGAGAGATCTGTTGTGTGCAGGGAATTTAGAGGTTGGCAGAGGGAACAGCTGCAGTTTTGTCCCCTCGGCATCTGTTGGTGACAGTGCCCTGCTCCTCCTCTGGGAACAGAGCTCTCCCACCCCACTCTCAACCTGTGCGACTCTGGGGGAGCACACCCCACGTCTAAGGTCTGGGGATCAGTGGATCCAGGACTGGCCAGGCGGTAGGGCCCGTCTCCCCATGTAGTGCAGTTGCAGAGATTTTCTTGGAACCTTCGAGAAGCAGGAGCCATCTGCCCTTTGGAGTTGGGGGCGTTTTCAGGTTGTCCGGCCAGAGCTCCTGGCAGCCCTCTTGCCGTCCCCGGAGGACAGCCACGTAGGGAGGGAAGCCAACTCAGGGGAGAGCAGAGCTGTGAGTTGCAAACCAAAGGCACGTGTTTTGGAGCCCTCGGATCCAGGAGTACATGAAGCCAGCGTATCTGAGTACTTTTCAGTTACAGGAACCTTGTAAAAAAAAAAACTCAATCTGTCTTGGGAGAAAACTCTTCTGGGATCTCTTGT